>JAWQUT010000159.1:47759-61329 GCA_033807755.1 Ellobium chinense
ATATATATATATATATATATATATTACCCACAATCCTGTGATGGCACTTTATACATTACACATAGTCCTGTGATGGCACTTTACAGAAATACTGCAACAAAGCGTCAAAACAAACCTTTAATGGCATCGTTACACAAAGGCATCGTTCGAGTGGGATCAAAGCGATCAGCCAGCTGGTGATGCGGCTGGACATAATATTATTTACCTATCCCAAGGTTAAATGTTTGAATGTCCATGGGATCAAACGACAAAAAATGACCGGATAATCATAAAAATGAAGAGGCACATTAGTTCACTGCATGACTCAGATAATTCTGGATAGTCATTACTGTCATGAATGGCACCCTTGAAAGCCACCTTTATCGGCTTCACCATAATTGTATTCTAATTTCTATTTTTGTATACAGTAATTGTTCTACTATCTGGTGTTGACATGTCGGTACGAATCATATAAGTCTTAAAGCGACCTATAGTTGTTTACTAATAGATAGTTTCTGCCCAATGCATTAGTACAACACATTTTTGAGCAGTCTAGTCAGTTATTTTCTTTGTCTAGAGAAGCCACATAAATACAGTGAAAGTTGTTTATTAGTCATCTGTGCAATATATTGGTGCAAATTCAAGAAATATTACAAGTGTCGGAGGAACCAATATTGGCAACACAATGGCACTTATAAGACGGAGAAAAGATGTAAGCAAAGACTTTGGCAATCCCTGAAGTCAAAGTCCATCATAAATGCTCACTGGTGTATTATGCTCTCAAGGATATGAAGCAGTACAAAGCTTGTTACGAGTCTACTTTTTTAAACGTCCGGCCGGCGTTCCTCTGTGAAAAATGTCTTGTTATTAGGACGGGGGGAGATATTTAGTCCCTTTGGCATGAGTTGATTCAAAATATCCAGGCGTAAGAATGATGATGTCAATAACTCATATCTGATTGATGAGAACACAAAAGAGCGATCCAAGCCGAGTCCAGTAGCAAGTACCATCTGCTGGCAACATCTCAGCTGATAGGGTTAAGTTGCAAGACTACCGTCATGAGGTCTGGAAGATGGTTATTCACTGAAATCCTCTGAGACATAGACAAGGGAAAAGACAAAAGACGAGCTACTGCTAGGCTGTATAAAATTCATCATAAAACAGTTGCCTGGGGATGTTATAAGATGGACATTCCAACATGAAACTATATTTTCTTTCGCTCCGCAATTAGATATCGCACACACGTCTAATTCATGTGCATTCCTCCTCTTAAAATCTGCATTCAATAACATATCTATTAATTATAGACTCAATAGGTAACAATCTCAATGTTTCACTTATGTGTCAGGCGGGATGCCTTTAGCACTGTTATCAATGTTGGGGATTAGGCTATCCATGGTCAGCAACTATTGCTTGATTGCCAAGCTCGTCTACTGTATCAAGCCTAAACTTAGTAAAGACTTCCGCTGCTGGACATTTGTTAGAAGCCTGTAAATTTATTGACCAGTGAGCATTCCATGCAGGCAATAAACTGGACATTCAAACACAAAGTAATCTATATTTTCTTTCGCTCCCAAATCCAGTATCTCATATACATCTGATCAATGTAGATTCTTTCTCTTAAGTTTGTCAAGTCGCGAGGCAAAGAAAAGCTCTGCTAACCCAGCCAGCACAGAATGTCTGTCTTTCTTTGAGGTCATTGGGAAATTTAGGTTGTAGGAGCCTAATTGTTTAACAAAAAATTGGACTATCAGAGTCGATAGTAGCAGAGTATAAAATTAAAGATTGTGTAGAAATAATCGTATAACATGAAACCACATCGCAGAAGTGGTGAAATTCAGTCTTAAATTTGTAAAAACATAATTGCTGCAGGCAGTGTTTCCCAATGGTTTCAGCGGATTTCATTTGTGTGGGCCTGTGATCTGCAAAACATGGTCACAATTTCAACCCCTTTTCAACTAAATTAAAACTGAAAATTCTAACTGAAGGGCACCAACTGTAAACAGTATATAATTTGAAAACCAGACCTGAAGACTAGCCTTGGCCATCTCGGAATGTTCCTGTGGTTCGAGGAGAAATTTTTGTTAAATAGCTCACAGAGGCTTTTACATTTTGGCTCCTGCAACTTTTAATCATTCTCTCTATATGAGTATGGTTGTTGGCACTGTTAGCGAACAACAAACCTAGCAACACACAGCTTAGTTGCTTAGCATAGACAAAGCTGGATGGCGCCAGTTGTGTACATGTGGCACCAGCAGAGGTGGGTCAGCGTGACGTCATCACGGTTGGAGCTCGTTTCTAAGTCACCCATTGTTCTCTTCCTCCCGGTTCGTATTTTCTTTATCATGTTTCTCGCTTACGCAAATAGCCGTAGTAAATACCTACATAGATATGCATTCAGAAATTTCGGCCCGGCAGCCTGATTTTGCTTTTAACGTTACTTTAAAGCTATTACTGCCGTATCTTGGCTCAAAGGCATCAGTATGATATAACAGTGACATCAAGATCTTGACACTGCAAGCTGACAACATTCTCAGATGGATCTCAGAAACATACTCTTAAATATTACTCAGAATCCGAGCTTGGGTGATATTCTGAATTTATGTCTAGTTTCCACTAATTCAGTTGTACTTTTTTTTTTTTTGTTGGCTGAATATCGAACCTCTCCAAGGTCGTAACACTCCAAAGCTGTCTATCACTGATCTCTGGGTCGTCGGCTTCCAATGACTAGGCCTGTTCCTTTGAAAGGTATTCAGTTCTACTAGATTCCAAATGGCGTGAACATTTCGGTAAAGACTCTGTTGTTACTCTCAGTGTACTTCCAATCACTGCTTTCAGACCGAGTATAGTATGTAGCTATATGCCCCGCTTTTTACCATAATGTATTAGAGAACCAGCATGTATTTATGTATTCATTTTTGGGCTTGACCTGTTTGGGACCTGCATTCCCCGTCAGAACAAGAACACGGACTGCAAGTGGTCGTTTCCCACATTAAAGCGACTTAAAACGTCTCTCGTGGAGACAGACAGACAGACAGACAGACAGACAGACAGACAGACAATACGACTTTTATTTATCCCATGGGGAAATTGGTTTACAATGTCATACGGATACGATGTTGTACATCCGCGTTTATAATACAAACACAGGAAAATACACATCATATATGTGAATATCAAGGATTACAAATACAAAACGCCATACAGTCGTTGTTGGTCGGTCGCCGTGCAGTGCCTTGGTCACACAGCTCTAAAGCCTGGTACTCATTCCACCAATATAATTAAGGCTGGTATCTCGCGTATGTTTTCGTGCTCCGTGATTAGAATTTAGAACTTAAGAACTGTGGTCTTAACTGTGAAGACAATCTATAAAGCCTCTTTTAAGAATTTTTAAGGACTCAGGGAGTAATATTTATTTGAAAATTAACAGTCAATAACTAAAAGGCACGGATAGAGGATTTTACGTGCAACCTAGCATGTTCAAGGCAAAGAAGTTGTTTGAGAGTAGGAAAACGAATGTTTTAGTTAGACTGGCTAAACTCATGGAAATTTTGTTCCAAAAATTTCAGTAAAGGTGTATCTGTAGCTATTAAGTAATTAGACGAAAAACGAATGAGTGTAAGGGCTGCTGAGTGAATGATTATTAATGAAGGTGAGTGGTAAATATTATTGGTAAATGTAAAATGTACGAGTACTTTGTGAATATATATTATGTGAATGCACCAATACATTGTGAACATGTGTGAAGTTAGTAGTTATAGTCTTTTAAATAGTCATGTACTGTCCCGTTGCATATTGTATTGTGTCCATGTACCACATTTGTAGTCTGGGCTTATTCCTAGTGAACTTGTTAAACTTGTTGATGCTGAAACTACACCTTCAATATACAGTCTTTTAAAAGAGAGCAGTAAGATATAATTATTTTTTGATCATTTTGATTTCCTAGACGTTCAGTCAAAATTCATAGCTAGAACGGAATGTAAGAAACTGCATGCAGGTTTTAAGAGGAGGAATGTACGTGAATCAGCCGTCTATGATATACGTGATTGCGGAGCGAAAGAAAATATAGTTTCATGTTTGAATGTCCATCTTATAGCCTTCCCGGGCAACTGTTTTATGATTAATTTTATACAGCCTGCAAGGAATGTTCAGTTGGTAACTTATTTTCAGACTTTTTACAAGTGTCCAATGGCGGAAAAACTTTCGTGATAATAGGTTGTGCTACAGTAGATAGGCTGGTAAGGGGTTTGACTGTTTACGGAAAAGTTGTTAAACTTAAAGTTCACTAAAAGATTTCCTAGGCATTTTGAGTTTAAAACTGTTAAATGTCCTGCATGCTTGTCATATGTACATGGTTAATCATTTACATCTGAGTCGAGTGGGGAAAGGGAAGTGAAATGTCAATCCCAAGAACACCATAACCTAAACCGCCCAGCCCACGCGTCGAAAACACAAATCTTAGACTTGACAGTCATCAGTTTCTGAATTCTACTCACAAACCAAATGGCCGCGCTGCCTCTCCTGCGGTAAAAAAAAAGTGTATACTAGACATGTATTACCCCTCCACCAAACAGAGCTAAAAAGCAAACATATACTCAGGATCAAAATAATTCTGCAGGCTATTTAGAACTGGTTCGCATTTCAGTAAAGCTATATACAAGACAAAACCATATAGCACATTTAAAATTTGAACGACTTTCATATCCGTCATTTAATCAAGTACAAGGCACATTTTCACACCGGAGGAGGGAGGAAGGGTGGGGATCTGTGGGGGTCTTTACTCCAAAGTGGAGGTCAAAATGAGACGTCACAAGCGCTAAACAGCATGTCTTTTTGTGCTTCTCCTATTGTACTATTATACTTTGATTCATCTCTATGTGCCATTTCCCCCTGGTAAAACCTAAGGACATTATTAATATGTTAGTATCTTTATTAATATCATTTTATTTTTGGAATTCGCTCTGCAAATATATTATAAAACGAATAGTGGGCTTACTTTCAGATAAGTTTACTTTCAGACAAGTTTACTTTCAGATAAGTTTACTTTCAGATAAGTTTAATTTCAGAAAAGTTTACTTTCGGATACCTTTGATAAGCAGACAGTATTTTTTCCCTAAACTTTTTTTCCTTGAAACATGGATACTATAACGAATGAAATTCGTGGTCTAATTTGCCACATTGGCTACATTCCCAACCGTCTATTCTACGATAAATTTCTGTCACCTTCCCCTCTTTACCACTGGGTAGCTATGCTGGTTACACTAGTGTCAAGAAGTAGAAATATGTAAAAAAGATCTGTGATCTAAATAAATTATCCAGTTTTAAAGTTTCAAGTAAAATTTGAGCCTTCTAAATATTAAAATAACCAAAAAAAAAAGTGTGATAGGCCCGTGTATTCGCATGCCGTCAAAACTAGCCTAATGTAAAAATTGGGGACCAAATCAGAATTTGAAGTGAATATACATGTACTTGAAAGAGATTTGTGAAAAAGTTTTTGGCGTTGACCCCCCCCCCTCCCCCTTTTTTTTTTCTTCTCCTTAAAAGATTGGGCAAAAAAAGTACGTAACCTCCAGAGGAGAAATATCCCGAAATCACTGTAGAATTTGTAGACTAAGACATTTTCGTTATAGCCCCCCAAAGAAGAAAAAAAAAACAATAGGAGCCACTAATCTTGAATTCCACGCTCTACATGGCCACGCTGCTTTCCATGCTGTTAACACGCTTAGTCACAAATCTCTCATGTCCTTCTGCGCACTGATTCACACATTTTGTGCGAGTTTATTGGTGGAAGAGTCTTACAATTTCAAATACAGAGATTGGCCATTTCACAAAACATTCAAAATTTCAAATTTGGTGATATTTTCCTTATCCAGATGATCTCACCGCTTTGTCCTTTGTACATCGCTCCTTCCTCTTAAATAGTTCTCGAAAGGTGAGTTTGTACCTACTACTCATATGATAGTAGATAAAGATATTTGTAGCCGAGTTCGTTGACTGGAGAAGAAAGGAAACGCCTATCATAACAAGTAACGTGTTATAATACAGACCACCTTCGACGAAGCCCGGAACAATAAGTATGGCGATGAATATGAAGCATAAAGGAACAAAACAGGAAATGAATAAGGTGGAAATCATCACTACCATTTTTGTAACTCTCTGGTCGCGTTCTGAGGTGCTGTCAGCAACAGCAGCCGTTGCACAGTTGCGACGCCATTCTGCTTTTTCACGCAGTTTGACGACCAAGACAATGGTGCAGATCACAATGATCAGGAAAGAGCAGAGAGGAAAAAGCACGATATTGATGGCATAAGAAACGGCCTCAACGGTTGCATGACCATCTCTGTAGACCATTCGTATGATGGTTCGGTTCCGATCCGGTGAAAATTTCATGCCAAGGCCGGCTGTTAAGTACTTTGAGCAGTTGCCTCCGATGATAACGATGTAGATGCCCACAATTATAAGTGCTACTCTCTTTGGGGTGAAGATGTTCTTGACCTGAAATAAAGATGTGCAAAAGAAGTCAGTGGTGAGTAGAATGGGTTAACTATTTTTTTTTTAATCGCTCACGACAAAACATGTTATGATATAATTCAGCCGTAGAAATTGTTCCTTTTTTTTGTCTTTCATATTTTTTTATTCTGAAAGGGCAAAGACTTGCTTTGAGACCTGTAAAATTAATTTTAAAAACAAAATACTGCATGCTGGATCTTACCAACATTAGGTAAACATCTTCCCTGGTATCTATGTCCAAATCAAAATAAAATAATACTCTCATCTAAGACAGCAGTTTCTTAAACATCCCATTTCATCTAATGTTCCAACATACCTTGAGTGGCATCGTTATACATAGGCATCTTTCCAGTGTGATCAAGGCAGTAATCCAGCTAGTGACGCGGCTGAACATGACATGCATCCATCCTGTTATCATGTGTTGCAAGTCTATGGAATCAAACGGCAGGTCCATCTCTTGAAACAGTGGGAAGAAGCAGATGTTGGTGAACAGTAACACCGAAACGCCGATCAGGTCGGAGATGGCCAAACCTATGGAAAAGAAGTACCCTAAATGATTATCTAATTTCATGCATCAGTTCATATTGCTTGAGGTGACGAAATATTATTAGACTGTGTGTAAGGATGATGCAAGGGAATTATCCATATTATTGCAGTGCTTGCCTCGGTCCATCTGTGATGTAATATGTAATCTGTAGCTGATATCTGTTTGTTGGTGATAGGTATTAGCAGCCTGGTCTGGACCAAAGATAGATTACAAACTTATGTAGAACGTGGTGACGTGAAAGCAGCAGGCATTTTGCCCTATATAATTATATTAAAAAATCCGAACTCGGAAAGTTTCCGGAACTGTAGCCACAAGTGATC
Organism: Ellobium chinense; assembly: GCA_033807755.1. NCBI lineage: Eukaryota > Metazoa > Mollusca > Gastropoda > Ellobiida > Ellobiidae > Ellobium > Ellobium chinense. Next base: position 55,116 of record JAWQUT010000159.1, read on the forward strand.
TATATTGAGTTCCGATGGAAACTCGATCATTTATTGTAGATGTCTGTCTTCACGGACTTTCAGCAGGTCAATAACGGCCATCACTGCCTCTAAGATCTTATTTACAATCATATCTTGTCAAATTCAAGATCATGTGTGTAGGTGTATGTGCGTGCATGCGTGCGTGCGTGCGTGTGTGTCTGCGTGCGTGTGTGCGTGTTTATGGCTGTGGATGTGTCGTCAGTCGTGACGTATCAATAGGCTATGTCTGTAGCCAAAAGTATACATTTTATTATATATTGAGAAAAGAGGTGAGATCTCTTGCAACCTTTAATCAACATGGCGAATCTAAAATCATGCATTGCAATTTTGCAACATTAGGTTTTTCCACTGCTGAAGTGAGGTCATCGCAGTCCATTTAATAACAATAATATAATAATCTTACCATTATGTAAATATTGCATAATTTATTCTACGGCCTTTTGAGTCAACATGAACGGTATAGGTATTTTTTGGGGTGTCCCTTACATTGAGCACTTTACAGAGAGTGCTTGAGTATATTATTATGAAATCTGTCCACCTTTTAAAATTTCTGGTAACATCCTATGGGTTAGGAAACGATAAAACAGGGATTTTTTAGTGCCCTGAACATAATAATATTGACTGTAGATGTTCATGCCATGCCATACTATACCATACCTAACAAACTGACGTTGACCGGGTCCTTGAAACCTTGCTTTACAAAGCAGATGATATTGATGATATTTGTCACAGTGCCAAATATGGAGATTATCTGCAACACGACACCATAACATATAAACTGGAAATTCCTCAGAGCCTCGTCGCTAACGACAGGATCTCTCAACGGAGTAAGAGACATGTCGTCTTGGCTGTCTAACACCGGTATCAAAATATGTGATGTGTTTGGAAAGAACATGCCAGCAATTGAAAGTTCTTGTCCGGAAGTATTCATGTTCGTCGTAATAACTACCATTGCGTTTAGGAATTAATGTAAACGTATTCAAGCGAATCCAGCAACGTCTGCTTACTAGTGGCACCTTGCAGGTCTTTTGGGACAGATCATGGTTAAACCCAATTTTATTTTTTTTTTCAGAAGGCTGAAATTTGGTGTTAAGCGAATCGAAAAGTAGCTCTTCTGTTGCGTCTAAGACGATTGTCCTATTTTCTACTGCCTTCTAGAGTCAGGTCGATAGCTGTACACATTGATAAGTAGATGCCGATACTAATGTTACTTATTGAAATGACTCGATAACCCAGAACAATGTTTTTATTTTTTTTAACAGATATTTTAAGCCAGTATTTCAGCAACAGGCAGTGCTAGACAACTATTAATGTGTCACTAAACTGTGACAATACGAGCATTTCACTTTTTTAAAGACTGTCATCACTGTTCTCCGTGTAACATCTAAAGAATGTCTTAACAATTACTGCTTTAGAAATGACAGATAAATTGTGTTCCAATGGAAATTAGCAAGCAGCTTGTGAGTGCAGGAGTCTCCCACTGAATAACACTTCTGAACCATTTTCATTGAAGACAGGTTCAACTGTACTTATCGTGTCATAAAGACGACGATAATAGCCCATTAGTGCATGCCACTTTGCTGTTTTTCCTGACAGTCTTTTTTTGTTACTGAGAATACCGCCATGGGGTGTCCCAAAAAATTGCCGATGAATATAACCGTTATTAAAGTGCAAATCACCTCTTTGCCTGCCGGCCATGTCCTTACTGGCTGTATGTGATAGGAGTCATACGATCATAATGATGGAAGGAAATACTAATTATTACGTTGGAGATGTTTTAAATACCAGACGGATGTTGATCTCTTATTCAATCCTTATAAGAGTTTCCTGTCTATTTGCTCATGTGGAAGAAATATTCGAAAATTGTCCTGAACCTAATCCTACCTGTTTAATTCACATCGTCAAAGTCACACAAGATGCATTGAAGTTTTATGTGGTTGCTGGTACTGTTGGTCTTTCTGTAATGAGGTAAATCAAAATACTATAAATATCATTTATTCGTTTAATAACAAGACAACAGTATCCGTTTTCCGAAAGGGGTTGCCATGTCAGTGAATTTGTATTACGGATACATTTAGACAAACTACATTGTGCGGCTTGATTTACGACCGGTAACACTGTTTATGCATGTTTAGTCATGCCTTAGAGGTGGCCATCATTAGTTACAGGCTTTACAGGTCAAAGGTTGTATTAAAGGCCTAGAATGTAAAGTAAATTAATTTATATGACATAATAAATGACAAAATATTTTATTACAAAACTTCGGTTCCGACTTTATTATGATAAGTTTACATCATGTTTTGGAAAATCCCGCAATCTCGAATTTCACGCTGCTCCCCTCCCCTCTCCCATAATAATAATTAAACTAAAACTAAAAATAATAATGCATTTTATAAGTCTCGCATCCAAGCCAATGCCTACTCACTTAAGTCATTATTACCCAAGCAGGACTATTCTCTCTTGGGCTTTTTCAACTCCCTGGGGAATATGCAGTGCCACCGCCATTTATAAACTCTGATGACTAGCTACTGACAGTATCTTTCCTTGCCTATGGCCAGGTACTCATTTTACAAAACAGGTGGACTGAGGAAACTATGAATGAACTGTTTTCCCACGGCCATTACGAAACGATCATGGTCGAGAATCGAACTTAGGGGGACCATTAGTATGTTATTATAACAACATAATCTGCTTCCATGGCCCGCTTCTTTAAAATTATAATCTGCTTAGCACAAACTACAGGTCAGACGAACTACAGTGATGTATAAAAGCATATACTGTTACATGTGAACAAATGTTTTTTTGAAATTATGACGATATTTATCATGACCGTAATATGCATAAGTTACGCAGGTCCAGTCTGAATTATGTTTTTTTGTTTTCCTAGTTCTAAGGATTCGGTACCGGCCTCAACACTTCCTCGATAGCGCCAAGAGCCAGTTAGACTTCCGGCTCCTCATCAGTCCCATCGTCCTCACACAAACCCTTTGACACTGCTAGACGAGTCTGATGTTTGCTAAGGCTAAATCATCATAATCTATGGCGTCCTCGTGTCGACTACTATTACCTTCAGGTATCGCCACAGACACTCTGAAATACCTGTTGACTTCCACCTCCTTACAAGAAGCCTATACGCTGAAACTGCTTCACCATCCTTGTCTTAAGGCACGCCGTGAATTTGGATGATTTCGAATGGCTTATGTATTTACCTACTATTTAGACTAAAATGTTACATTTTTGCCAACTTCCACAAAGCGTTCACTAAGCGTAGTGAGTGTGCAACTCCGCTATGATAGCTTTATGCTGCCATACACCCTGTGATAACGACGTGTCATAATAGTTGGAATAGTGTGTAGTCGTATTGATACTGTTGATAAACACGAATCATTTCACCGTAGGCGCAAGAGAGTATCACCCTTGTGTTTTCCTTTTTAGTTCAGCCAGAATTTTCATCTGGAAGCACGCCAAAATATGCAGAGTTTAGAGAATGGAGAATCAAGGAAACTGGGTAGTTTTAGCTGAGAGAAAATGATATAACCAATGACGGTAATTTCCAGGGTCCCTCTCAAGCTGCGTTTGGTAAAAGTTTAAGGATTTTTGCTTTTCGCCTTTTCTTCGCCTGTATATTAATGATTGTCTCATCTTCTTCTCCGGTTCTTACTATTGGTAGCAAAAAAGAAACTTTCTGATTTACAACTCCGAGGCTACTCCATTCTGTGTCTGTCTGTGTCTGGAGTCTAGATTACCTTTCGGAGCAAGTTACTAGCACTGCGACATTGCTAAGTGCTTCTGTGACGCCAAGCTCCCTCACTGAAATTAGTCTGGTCCTAATCTCCAAGCTCCATGCTATGAATGGAATTCTGTACCATCAGTGACAAAGTTTCATACTGTAAGGGAGACTGTTTCAGTCAACTATAATTCTTGTTCATAACATCAGCATATTATGTGTAACGTAACCCGAAAGGCGACCAGGTAACCTGCACCAGCTTAATGCATTCCGTAAAAAGTAGGTGTACAGGAAATTTGAAAGGTGTACCGTGTAGCAAATTTGTCGTATAATTATCGAAAGAATCCCGATGAAAAATATGTTACTTTGTAATTTCATGAAAATCAAACCAGGCAAGAAAAAAATGCCAAACTCAGTAACTCCCTTGGTTAAATTCGAGTCTCGTCTATGGAAGAAGTTAGTTATAGTAATCTATCTTCGGACTGAGCATGATAACGTGAAACATTTCTATTTCATATACATAGATCTATATATAGTCTAGGATGGCATTTTAAAAAAGAGAATCTTTACTGAATCTAGATCGGCTGAATTCAAAGATATGAACATTTTCACTGGCTTCTCTAGCTATAAGTGTTCCGGGGACAGAGCCACGTCCACAGAGAAGTGAGTTCCGATTTTTACTGTAATCTGCTATCAGCTGCACAAATTCAACGCTGATTCTTAAAATGGCAGAATATTCTTTAGTCTTTAGTCTCTCACCATCTGAACATGGTGCTGCAGTCAGATATGCCATACTTGCCTTTTTTTTTTCAGCATTCTTCGTCTTTCTGTGAATATTGAGACGCCGTCATAGATATTCCAGCTAGCATCAATGTTCTCCTCTCTTTTCTAGCTACGCTCAAGCATCTCTGCAAACGCCTTAAAGCATCTTCGAAAAACCTCGTCTTTGCTGAAACCCCCTTCGAGATTTACGGGAACATAGATGTAGAGGGGCATACAACCGTGAATGTAAACAGCCTTTCCTGTACTGGGATTTTTTAAGACACCACCATAGCCATCCTGACAAATTCTTCACGTTGATCACTGATGCCACCCTTGATATTCTGGAACTCTTTTGGAGTTCTCCGTTTCTACTGAGTACGGCTGTAGACATTGTCAGTGTTTCTTCGACACCCTCAGCTGTAAGGAAACCTTCAGACGCCCCATAGACATTTTGACTTTTTTTTTCTTACATTGAATTTGTACCACCCTGAGCAAACTGGATTTCATCAAGGCTTCCTCTCTTCTACTTAGACTTTCTTCCAGTACATTTCTCAATTTCTTCATTTGTACCCTGGGCAGCGCTAGACCTTCAGACATCACAAAGCCACCCGGACAAATTCAATATTATTTTTTTTACAATCGGGCGGCGTTCTTAACAAAATGCAATTCTTTTCTGTTTCTTCGTGTTTGCTAGGCTCGACCTATTTCCGGCACTACTGCGGACACTTCAACTCAGTCGTTGGCATTATGAGCTGTGCTGGACCTCCAGGCACCGCCAGACATGGTCAACCAGTATCTTTAGTCTTTTATCATTATCTTTATTGGTATGGCATCGCATTAATCTTCATAAATCTAAACATAGACACATTATGTTTCTGTTAGTAAAGATAGCTATTTCGACTAAGCTATGAGATTGAAATGATATCAGTGATTAATGCGATGCCATACCAATAAAGATAATGATAAAAGACATGGTCAACCAGTATCTTTAGTCTTTTATCATTATCTTTATTGGTATGGCATCGCATTAATCACTGATATCATTTCAATCTCATAGCTTAGTCGAAATAGCTATCTTTATTAACAGAAACATAATGTGTCTATGATTGTTTTATGACTGTGAGAACGATTTAATTATTATTTCGTTATTATTTAATTTTGTTTTCATTTGCGTGTCCCCAATAACTTTTGACAAATTCCTGACACAACTGGAGACTGCAGAATTAATGTACAAAGTTAATTATTCAGACAAAATCTTACTTCATTTTCCCTTTTTGTTTTTGAAATATTATGATATGTTGGTCGCGCTTCCTGACGATGCGGATACAGTATCGTGGTTTGGTGAATCGTATATGTAAGCCTGTATCATATGTTTCCAGAGCCAGCTAGTCTGCTTAATCCGTTCTTCTTTTACAATGAATTTGATCAACAAATTGCTTACCTGTTTGAATGAATTAGTGTGTTAACATGGTGTCTACTGCCTTGTAAAATGTAACTGCACTTTCGTTTCCGGGATGTTGCAGTATTCATGTACCCACTGTAGAGTTAGAAGGCGTCATAAGTTTCAAGACAGCCACGGACAGCTGCTTGTGACAGACTTTTGATTAAGTAATGAAGCGTTTGAAATTTCCCCATCGGATCTAATAACTGAGTCAATGATAAAGGTACGCATGTTCATTTGGCATGTGTTGTGTGTGTGTGTGT
>JAWQUT010000159.1:68124-79614 GCA_033807755.1 Ellobium chinense
GGCAACAGCGATGTCCCGTATTTTTACCCTCCGATCACAGAGGACAAACGCCTCAACAAGTGCAACGTTGGCGCCTGTGTTCAATGTTTGCGGACGTCCAGTGCGAGGTTCATCTTCTATGCTTGTTCGTCCCTCCCTAAAGGACCTGCTGATGGCTTGTTCTCCATAGACAGTGGAAATTTCTCTGTGAATTTCACAAATTTTTATATCCTTTGCATATAAAAATCGAATCACAGCTCTCACTTCAAACTTTGACCAATTCTGTAAAGGGGTCGCCATCTTTGCATGGCCATAAATACTGCATCCGTTCACCGAGGCACTTAAAAATTTGCATTCAGTAAGTGCATTAGTGCAAAAAGCAAATGCACTTTTCCGATTTTAAAAACGTTGATTAGTTTTCTAGATATCGGGAAAACCCGGGTAATTACCGGACAAGCCTCGTATGCTGTAAAATACTGTGATGTGAATGTAACTATGTGCTACAGTCATGTCACTTAATAAGGGGTGAACAGTGCATTCCATCCACAGTGCAGCTTCACGTTTGTCCCCTGATCCTTCAAGAGTTGTCTTGCAGCCAGTTAAAATAAGGCTTAAGTCGCGTTTTGGCTAAATCAAATTTGTAGCATGACTTGAAAGCCTGACGTGGATACTTTCATTACATAAAAACAAATTTGACTTGGCATAATTTGTACCCTGGATGTAGTTGTTTAAAATAACAAGGCCTCTCCCTACGCAATCGAAAAAAACTTCTGAGGAAATCGTGATTCTAAAACAATTTATACTAAATTATTTCATCTAATATGCTTCACAAAGACTTAAATGTATCGACGGCTATTGATCGTTTGCCTGTGGAATCAGTGTTTTTATGTACAGAACTGATTTTACAACCAATCTCCATAATAAACAAAAAATTCGATATCTAACGTCCTATTCATCTAGAGAGCCTGATATCTCAGCTTTTAAAGTAGAAACATCAACCTCATTTCGACCGATTGCAAGACAATTATTATTGGTCACCGCTTTAAATTTTTTTCTGCACCCCTTGATTTCATTCATTTCAGTAATCTTTTGTGTGTGTGTGTGTGTGTTTGGTGTCGTGATCTCGTCCTCATGCTCCTTTTCAAAGCCTTGATATAAGACTTTAATTCATCGCAAGACATATGAGCTGAAACATCCCGTACTCTACCTAGTAAACTGACGTTGACCGGGTCCTTGAATCCTTGCTTTACAAAGCAGATAATGTTGATAATGTTTGTCACAGTCCCAAACAAGTCGATGATCTGGCAAACAATACCAAAGCATATCATCTGGTATATTCGGCGTGCTTCATAGCTGACAAGCGTATCCGTTTTCACAATTGTCATCGAAACAACATTGTGAGAGGTGTTAAAAGGGAAGAAAATTTTATTGTCCATGATCGTCTTAATAGCAGCCTTCAGAGAGAAGCCATTCTGTATTGTTGCAGGATATTAAAACGTCACCACGACTGTTGCAGGTAATGCAATGAGCCATTCTCAGTTATTATGTATGCTTGATCACATTTCCAGTAGTCATTACTTGCGCTTTCCAGGTTTCCATTTCAGAGTAAATACAACTGGCAGAGATAGTGTAGTCTGTTACACTGGCTTCTATTGGCTAATGCATCTTTTACTCTAGGAGAGAATATTTGATGACGCAGCCATGCTACTGTTACTTGTTTGCTAATGCTTTAAGTGCGCTTAGCTGGTGTTGACTGATTAAGGACGGTATATATAAAAAAAAATGGCGACGATGAAATCGAAGGATGGACATGAATTAAGAACATTTAATCAGTGAAAATCATGAAAAGCTGGATTCCTGCGCAACGCTCATTCAATGTTTAAAGATCTTTCACTGGTTGAATGACTCTAGCGTTCATTTCATACCAGTATTAGTAGACCAAGCTGATCTGTTAAAGTTAGTTTTTATATACTATGAAGGCATTTTCCAACAAATAATTTCACTGAATGTATGAACTGATAACTACATATTATTTACAGAGTAGTCATACTAATTCCGAAATGACGATGAAAAGCAAACCACAGAACGTCTCCGGTTATTAAATTATGATGATATTCGTTCCAATCCATTGTGCCCCATTATGTCTTCTTAATACGAATGAATGTGATAATATGTCAGTGGCATTTGTTACTTCAAACTATAACATTAGTTTCTTTCTTTCTTTCTTTCTCTCTCTCTCTCTCTCTCTCTCTCTCTCTCTCTCTCTCTCTCTTTTCACTCGTCTTCTTTCCCCCTCTGTCATCTTATCTCCACTCTCTTCAATATTAAATCAATCAAACGTATGCACCAACAATAACATTGATTTGTTATTAGAGGAAGCTACAACTTAAAAACCATCCGTGCCTTCTTTCCTCATGTGACAAGTGCATTTTAACGGGGTGACATCCTACTCGTTAATGTACATGGTTTGAATCACGGGTAAAACTTGAAATAATAGTGTAGATACCGGATAAATTACTATGCCCTGTGTTTACAACACAATCATGCAAGTGTTACAGATCAAGCTGTCATGCACGTAAACACTGCAGTTATGTTGTTTTCAAAACAAAGTCAGGATAGATTATCAAGTTTATTATGCAAACAATTATCACATCCAACGTGCGGAGGATGAAGAAGGTAGAGAATCCGTCTGATGATTTTGTTTAGAAAAGCTCCATTGTAATTCCTTCGTAAGATCAGAGATTTATACTATTTCTCTCCTTTAATAATAAGAAGGCATCATTGTAACATCGTCCAGTTGTCTTCATATCTTGATGGTATATAGAAAACTGGTAGTTTGGAACACACATGACTAGTTCATTCAACTCATCATACTGGTAATTTAATAGTAAACTAGCCACAGTAACAATACATCTATGTCGGCTGGTTCCTTAGATAACGACAGTATTTATGTGGCAGCCATCTTAAAATTCAAAATAGCTGCCGTCCAGGGTGTCGCAAAAATGGAACCAGCCGCATTTTGTTATCTGACGTGTAAAGATTCGAAAAATATTTTTTTGCGAAATGTAACAAAAAAGTTTTTGCAAAAGTCTGGTTTTTTTTTACTAAATAAAACAATGCTTTACTACCAATGCTAGTGAGGTGGGAAGGGACGAGTGCATTCTAACCCAGTGGCCGCATACATAATTCTTACGTTACTCAACGCACAACACTTATCACAGAAGACTCCCAAAGCATTAGGAGTATTCACAGTGGTTAAGGCAATACGTTAATTAACGTATGGATTGTGCATACAGCCACTGATGTGGTAACCGCTTGAATGTAGATTATAGGCCTGTAATTCTGCTTTCGATGTTAGGCCCCACACTTAGCGTTCCTCTTTCCTTCCTTTTACACGTGCAATTTCTCACAGAGTAATGTCCCATAGGACGAATTTTGATATTCAGGACAACCGTTGTTATTGTTCTTTATTTCGACTAACCTATGTTTTCATGGTTAAATTGTTTCTTGCTGGGGGCTGGGCAAAGGAAGATAAGTCCATCCAGATGCAAAGTAATTAAAACAGGAGAGTGTGTTTCCAAAAAGCAATCTAACATTCCATGATTTTGTTTGACTTATCATTTGAGAGACAAAATGATTTAATATCGGGCTGAAGTTAGCTAGTGCAGAGGGTATTTAATAGGCTTGAAAAACTTGTAAAAAAATGAATTACAGGTCATTCTAGCGCCCGGGTTTCAAGGACAACCGTTGTTATTTATGTTTAACCTCGATATTTTATGGCGGCAAATGCCTAACATATCCGCGACGGCCCTTTTCATATCCAATATTATTGAATTTAAGGATAACACTGCATACTATCTAATCCTTTACATCGAAATGATTGTTCAAGGCTTTGGTGGCCCGCGATAGAACTGAAAAAAACTTTTCTCTTGTTGATTACATATTACTGCCTTTTATTGTGACAAGCTGTGGTCCGAAGCCTCTGAGACTAGGGCACAGTATGAAGTAGCTAAATATTATGAGAGCGAATGTATGTCTTTGTTCCATATGCCCTTAAATGTGTATATTCTTCGTTTATAATTCCATGCTCGATCATATAATATTAGATACATGGCCTTGTGAACTCGCTAGACTAGGACTGGGCCGTGCGGTTCAATTTTCGAGTTTTAAAGATTTAAGGTTGTTCATGTATGCAAACCACTACTTACTCCCAATTTATGATATGATTTTGAAACTTTTATGTTTCAGACACACTGCAGATTGTAACCAAACATTTCAATCAGCTGAAACCGCAAACTGTCAGAATTGTGCAAATGGATAATTCCTCATCGATATCATAAGAAAACGTCGCTACCAATAACAAGCCGGGATGATCATATAGGCCTACAGACGCTATCAACACTGATGTCTGTGTCTGTATTTATCTGTGTACATTATTTTGTTTATTACCTAATTCAACAGAGATTTGCAGGAATATGCCAAACTTTTGAGGATTGGTATATGAAACATACAACGGATCTATTGCAACTAGGGAACAAGTATTAACGAGTCGTATGACATCACTAATTTGTGTGCTCTGGTAACATAGGACGAGTGTGTATCGAGAGAAGGAATTGTGATATTTAGACGCCAGCTCCGTAGACAAAGGCATCTTATGCCATGCATCACAATCCCAGAGCATCATACCCACTGTTTCACAGCTTGTGTGCACATATCTCAGGACCTCTATGTTTTGTGTTATTTGTTTTGCTTGTTGGCAACCGATTCTTGTGTGTCTTCTTCGCGTGGCTCATAATGTGACTGTAAAACCAGAGTGCGCGTTTATTTGATCAAATTAATGTTCCTTGTATGAAGTTAATCATTAAATCATTTCTACTCCGTCCTTATTCTTGATAGTGGATTATAATTTTTGATGCTAGTTATGTTGCCTTTAGTCTAGTTCGCGCACTGAGCCAAAGGTAGACTAGCTTAAAATTATGAGAGCGAACGTCCTTTTCGCAGTGTTTCTTGGTGTCACAGATGTGAACTTGTTATATTTTTATATTAATATGGACGATCATGTTTGCATGGTTGTGTGCCAGGATGTTAATATAGTTAATCTAGATATGCCCATGTGTGAGATTTTTTATCAAAGTTTGATAATACGCTAAGGTCCAAACGGGAAAAAAAAAGAATCATTATGGTTTTTGTTTACTTTTGAAATTGTCCTGATTCATTGTCGATTGTTATGCAGTGCCATATTAGTGGGATGCTAGACATGGGAGGGTGGGTGATCTTTAAAAGTGTTTAAGATTGCAATCTTTATTGAAGACTGATAAAAGTGAGTAAATTCTGTTTTGTACAGGATAGAGGCTGTTGTTAAATAAGGCATATTATAATATGTGATATTTTTTAAGGGTTTAAGAAATGCGAAAAGAAGCTTGTATCCTAAACTTTCCAAGGAAAAAAATTGTATTGCGTTTTGTTGTATTATACAGAATAAAAACGGTACCATCCTATCCTAACTCCTGTTAAATGCATAAAGTACATAATTATAAAAAAAAAGAGTCTTCAGTCACACCATTCCATTCAGGGGCGAAGGGTCCATATAATCAAATAATCACTGATTACTAGTCGAAAATGCCGTTGGTCGACCTTGGCCTTCGTGTCAGGTCCATTCTTACTTTGACCCACGTTCAGAACCTGATACCCCTCAAATTTTCTTTGCCTTATTCACTGATTAATAGGGATAAAGAAGAACTTGGACACCCCTACAGCCAAATGTGGAGTGGCCTCACAAAAATACTCAACGAAAGCAAGGAGATTTCACCGGCTGGTCAAAAAGTGCTGCTAATCAAGGGCTCCGCTTGATCTGTGGCACTTTCATCTATTGCGGTTTAATGTGATGCGGAAGAAAAATAACACACTGGGAAAACGAGACACTATTCTATAGCATTTAGTGAAATTCATTATCATCAAGAGCCTCTTTATTCGACAATAATTAACACTGTTGTTGACAAATGACATGCCTTCAGTCACAAGTTTATGACCACTTTTATTTTTCGCTCAGTTTAGAAATGAATCCACACTTAAAGAAAGCCACATGAACAGTCTCGCCACACACATACCTCCATCCAGAAGCTCAATACTGGTGTTGCCATGTTGCCTATTTTATAGTGCAATGTAGCTGATTCCCAAATCTTTGGTTGGGGAAAGCACTTGGGGTAGATTTATTTTTCTATAGAGGGAGGCTTCTGACTTTATGAAACATACAAACAAACTTATTAAATAAACATAAATTCTTCTTGGGATATAACATGAATGACAAAACGGTTTGGAAAAATAATTCAGTTGACCCCCTGTTCTCAAAACCGGCAAGGTTTGACGATGGCAATACCCACATAGGCCTACCCATTTGTAAAAAGGTGGGCTCGGCTTCATGGTTTAGACTGGGCCTGAAAATTACGTTTTCAATAAAATTAGTTTCTTCTTGTTTTAATTCTGGATATTTGGCTAGAGGTGGAAACAGGGGAGGGAGAGGGGGTCGCTGAGCATAGAGCGGGTTGTCCAAAGATGTTAGTCAATCTGCTACCCAAGCAACCAAAGGTCATTCTTTTTTAAGCTTGACAAAGTGTCACTCCCCTATGGTCTGGATGGGGTTCTTCATGCAAGGTCGTATTCCCAATGTTTAGTTTATTAGCCTAAGCCTGTTAGGTCTAGCCTAACTGGACCTAAAGTCTACAGTTTTGGAGCCATTACACGATGGTGAGTGATAATATACATGTATTTTTGTGCGATCCTGGCCCTGTAACAAATCTGTACTTTTTGATGCCTTTTCAGCCAGCCTGTTTCTAACTACTCAAACTTTTGTTGTAGATTTTCAGGAATTGTGATGATGCCTACGAATTTTTAAGCCGATACTCTGTCTTACAGTATCATACTGTGAACATCGAATGTGACTCTACGAACGGGTATTATAGCACTTTCGACTAATACAGCATGCGAAACTATAAGTGACAGTCATGTTCAACTATGATTACCCTGTTGAGAAAGTCAGCCTTTGCCCCTGATTCCATTGTCCATTATTTCCCACTTTGAAAATAAATGCCTGACTTCACATTCCTTGTCATTTAACCGTTCCTTTTACCTGTTGCTTTCAGAAATGTTTCTCCCAATGCAGAGAGTATAAGAAGATTCAACTAACGCTAAAGTAGGAACTTCTGTTCAGGAAGATTATAATGTAATTCATGATGCACATTTCGTCTCATATTAAAGAGCTATTGTTTGCTCACGTTCGTATCTCTCAAAAAACCGCTGTGGTAGAGGTAGACATGGGCATGATCATGGCATTTTCTGGGATTATTGCTCTCTACGAACTAGATTCGAAATACACATTTGATTCTAGCTGGTAGTGTACAATTTCTTGAGAACACCAGAAAATACTGTTGTCGTATTTCTATATTGTTCCGTAAGAGATCCAGACTTGAAAACAAAAAGAATAAAAGCTCACGTTTATCTCATTGAATTGGGCACATCAGTGCAACGTGTACGTGTTTAGTAATACAACTTTTTACTATAAGATAACCCTGAATAGGCCTCGAGTATAGAAGAATAAAATTAGCCATTGAAAATTATTCTCTGTGTGTCCAAAATTATCGCTGAATATAGGAGTGATTTTAACTCTACAGACGCTGAGCACAACCATAAGTAGATGTACAAGGGATAAATTTTCTTGTGTGCATCATTATTCCATTCAAACAGCTTGATGGATGTTTAACTCGCCAATCCACACGGCATATTACCGAGACGGAATAAGAATGCTTTGGTGATGCAGGTAGTACAAAGAAACGACCCTGTCTTGTTCACCATGTTGTGTGTACATCTATGCGTTTGTTTACCAACTGAAGCTTAACGGCAGTTGGTTGAAGAGGGGGCGGGGAAGCTTGCGGTGCATGTGAGTCTCGTGCCTAGTGTTATTACTGCTAGTCTTCTGTTCGGCTTCGGTGAAAACACCGGCTACTAAGCCACTTGTTTTGGAGTGGTGGCGTGGTCGTGTATAGACATCTCCCTGATTCCAAACTGACGGCAAGGCGATGGGTGCCGACGCAGAGGTCGCGGGTTCGATTCCCACCGCATCACTTTCTTTCCTTCTTCGATTTTCTCTCTGCTTTTGTCTTCTTGAGCACTTTATCCTACTTTGTGTGAGCATCTGTTTGCGTCTGCTCACTCCCCACTTCTGTTTCATGTAATAATGGAGCCCAACGTTGTTCCCGCAAAGGCTTTTTTAATACGTGATATAGAGAAATGAAACCTGGCACATGTACGTAAATTGTACCAAACCTGTACGTGGTCTAAACATTTATTTCTGAAAACGAATACACTTTTCAGAAATTGAGTCATAATTATCATCTATCAATTAATGATTGCGAATACGACGTGTTTCTGTCAAATCCGTCATTTCCGTCTCAGACCGGAACTTCCGTTCTCAGATCGCACGCCATTTGGCGACCGTGACGTGCATTCTCAGATCGCGTGGCATGTGATGTGGTGAAGCTTTGTTTATTTGTGCTGACCGGACGCAAGCATTGTTTTAGCTAAGCTGGAAGGAAGATGTAAAGGGTGGCATTTTGTCAACATGTTAGTGCCAGCATGTATTGCCATGCCCTTATTATATGTACCCTGTGTTCCTCATAAACCTATCTCAAATACTCTTATCTTCATTCTCCTTTCCTTTCCGTTCGTAGAACGGGTGACCTGCTAGTCTTTAGTAATGCAAGTATACCTAAGACTGCTCGACAATGAGCACGTGAATGCATATATGAGAGGTACACAATAATGAATTTTACTCACATTACGCTATAACACGCTTACCACGAAATACACGTTATACACTACACTCTTTCGGATTATGCACTTTTCACATCATCCAAAGGACAAATCTAAGGCAACCATAGTTTCAGAACTTATAAACTGTTTTGGCATTAGCACCAGTTTCGTTTACAGGGTTCTCTGAACAGTCAGGTTCAAATTTGTATTAAGAAGTACACCCTGACGAGTCTCATATGTACCCTTAGGCTTTGCACGGTGGACACTTGGAACTTTCTATCAGCAATGATCTAACTTTCTTGATCCATTTTCAAAAGACCTTAACACGGCAGCTAAAGAGCAAGCGTTTTTAAAATCCAGACTTGCATTTTGCTCTCATCACACGCTCTCTCATACCAAAACACCCACACAAGTTACATAAGAAGACGCATTCAGCGGTACTTACATCTCTGTAATAATACTTAAGCAAGCATCGTGGGAACAGCGTGGCTTGTGAGGCGCATTCACAATCCGCAGTCTGTCAAGTCTGATGTTTGTGGCTTTGGGTGTCGGGTCTGGCATATACATTGGAATGTCATTGGGAGAGACACTGAATTTTGCTCACTCCATTAAAATGTAAAGGAGTACCTGGTCAAAGAGCTTGGTGGGCGNNNNGGGGGGGTACCAGGGCGCTACACGGCAGTGAGTAACAATGGCGTTGTTGCGTTGAAGGGAAGCGTGATACAGTGGAGCATACTCTTCTTTCGTTTTCTTCTGTATTAAAGCAAAATACACAGAGTGAATACTTGAGTATCCTATCCTAATATCTGTTAATTACATGGAGTATATAATTATCTACACTGTGCAATCATCAAACACGACAAAGAAAAAAAAAGACTCTGTGGGTAATAAAGTATTAGTGGATGTCACAAAGGACTACATAAATAAAGACAAGAAAACTAAAATACCAGACACAAGCTACGGTTAACAGATAATCACTAAGATGAATTGCAAAGAATGTGCAGTGCCTAGTTAGGATCGGTGTATATGGTGGTTTGAACTTTAACCATTCGAAGTACATCCAGTCATTCTGCATTTTCAAATGTTGGTCACTTCTTCTTGTTGTTCTTGTCGTCGTCGTCGTCTTCGTCTTGTTGTTGTTGTTGTTGGTGGTGGTGGTGGTGATGGTGGTGGTGGTGGTGGTGGTTGGCAGTATGGAGTTAGTTGCAGGGTTAGGAAAGCGAAAATACACTTTGACAGAATTTCTTGATTAATGAAAATGCCCAAGAACTATCCCAAGGGCACTTGGCTGTTATTCTCTAATCCTATCTCCAACGCAAACCCATGCACTAGGTGGGGAAGTCCTAGAATATCGCCTTGATATTGTTGTTATTCCTCTTGCTGTTCAAGCTGTAGTCGTTGTTCTTGCCGCTATCGTGTTTGTAGTCAAAACCATTACCCAATCCTTTCACAAACATCGACTGCTACAGATGAATATACATGTAGGTGTTATTCACAGCTAGTGCATAATGGATGGCCTTACTGCTTGTGTCGACCATCGCAAGCGATAATAAAGCTCGCCCAAACAACAAATTCCACAGCATCTCTCTGATGCAGTTCACTACTTCTTTTTACGAGAAAATATCTCTCGAAACACGCCCCTGTACCTACTGCTCATGTGGTAGTAGATAAAGATGTTCGAAGCTGAATTGGTGGATTCCAGGATAAAGCTGATCCCTCCCAAGACGAACAGAGTGTTTATATACGGTCCATCCACGGTAAGGTTCGGCACAACAGCCATAGCGATGAAGGTGATGCACAAAGGAATGAAACAGGCTATGAACAAAGAAGAAATCATCACCACCATCTTGGCCACTTTCTGGTCACGTTCAGACGTAGAGTCGGCCACTGCTGGGGCTGTGCTCGCCTTTCGCCATTTTGCTTTCTCTCGGAGTTTGACAACCAAAATTACCGTGCATACGATGACTGTGGAGAAAGCGGTGAACGGGATCAACACGTTGTTGATGGCATAGGTGACTTGTTCCACGACGAGACGATCTTCTGCGAACGTCAGTTTTAGGATTGTCTTGTTTCTGGCCGGCGAGAACTTCCAGGCGAGCCTGTTGGCGTAATACATTGGAGAGTTTCCACAGATTATTACGATAAAGACACAGATTATTGTGATCCACATTCTCTTTGGGGTAATGATGTTCTTCACCTGAAAAGTGGGAAAGATGTTAGTAAATTTGGACGGCGTATTTTAGAGACCGTTTAGTTTTCAAGCCCAATTCTCTACTAGATCATATTAGCAGAGGTAGATATGTGCATCATATTGCACGATCATATTGTACATTACAAACTACAGAAATTCTCTCTTATTCCTCGTGTCATATAGACCAGCAAGAGACTGGATTTTTTTTAAAAAGCTTTCTGTCTTTTTTTTTTAGTTACAGTAAACGCCAGGTTGAAAACACACACACACACACACACACACACACACACACACACACACACACACACACACACACACACACACACNCACACACACACACACACACACACACACACACAAACACAAAACCTGCTTAGAATACTTTCCAGATTTACCAGTAACGTTTAAATTCACAGGAGGAAGTTTGGAAAGACAATTGTGATTGTGTGCAGCTTTTTTGTTGGTATAAAGATATTTTATTTTCTCATAAAATTGTTAAGTACATTTTTTTCGGG
>JAWQUT010000159.1:79901-90247 GCA_033807755.1 Ellobium chinense
TTTTTGGGGGGGGGGGGGGGGGGGGGGGGGGGGGGGGAGTGGGAGAAGGTGGATAGACACACAACATATAAACTGTTCAGTAGATTTTGATATCCCTCCGTTCCTCCTCCTTCCTTTCCCGGCAAGGCAGGGTTCCTCAGCTTGTTTGACTTACTTTCAGAGGCATGGTTATGCACAAGCAGCGCTCCAGAGTGATGATTGCAGTCATCCAGCTGGTGATACGAGTGAACATGATGTGCATCCATCCCGAGGTCAGAAACTGGAGGTCTTGGGAATCAAATGGCAGGTCAGACTCTTGAAACGGCGGGAACAAGCACACATTTGTGAACAGCAGCGGCACTAGGCAACCTAGGTCAGCAATAGCTAAACCTGCATAGCAAAGGAGAAAGGAGATGGAGGATCTGTAATGAGTGTTTGTTTGATATCAGATTTATGAAATGAGTTATACATTGTATTCGCGAGCCTCTGGCGAGCGAATACGGTATTTGTGAAACTCTAACTAATAAAAAAACAGCAACGTTTAATAGTGAAAAGGACTCTGAAGTGACCCTCACCCTGTTTAAGACACATCAATCCCAACCGAACTGAATGAACTACATAGTTACGCGACACAAAGTAGATCCCAACAGCTGACAATCATCGATGAAACATTAGACCATACAAACACTGTGACATTTCAAATACTTTAATTCAAATGTTTAACTGAACCGAAACTGAAATGTGAAGAGAACGATGACAAGCGATAACAATTATAGACTGAACATTTTTTGAAAAAAATCTAGACAGAGGGAAACCCAAAGGCAGTGAAAATAGTTACAAAAGAAATGAAGTCGCATAGTCATGACATCACAAAAGAAATGATGTCATATATTCATGCGCCAAGAGGTTTCCAAGGCTTCTAATCAAAGTATTCGTAAGCAGATCAAAAGGTCAAATTTATGTAACGTGTGACATACTAAAAAATTATTACACACTTTTATGTCACCGGAAATGTATTTATTGTCTACTTATGGGGGTCTACATTTTTTGAAAATGGGAATTTGAGCCCATATCGTTTCTTTCTTATTATTTTGGACTTCAGTATTTGCACAGATTGAATTTCGCGTTTCATATAAATGGCTTTCAGATGAACAAGACATTTAATGGCTGCAAGATTTCCTGCTTTTTGATGGTTCTGCTCAGCCGTTTTGAATTGATGTAATGAACACAAGAAACACTGGTTTAAAGACTGTGTCATTAATAATGATACAGATAATGATGCGGTTTATAAGGCTGGTATCTAGACTGATGCCCGCTCACGCGACTTTACACTACTATTACCCCAGCAGGTCTGATCATCTTAGCACTTTCTCAGCTCCCCGAGAAGCAAACACTGCCACTGCCATTTACAGGCGCTGATCACTAGCATTCTGACAATATCTTCCACTGCCTACAGCCAGCTACCCATTTTACAGACTGGTGGATTTTTAAAAAAATGTGAATGAAATTTCTCAAGGCACGTACAACATGGCCGTAGTCGGGAATCAAACCCACGACCTTTAGATCTTGAGTCCAACGCCGCAACCATTAAGCCACGTTGCTCCACATTGTGCACCTAATCCACTTTCATGTATCTTACTTTTCTACTTTAAATTTGATAGATCCCAATCACTGTTTGGCGTACCTACGAGCTCACCGACTATGCTGTAGCTTTTTTTTCTGCTTGATTAGAGGTCTATGGATATCATAATATTTCAGTGACGAGCAGTGTCTTATTCTCTCTAGAAAATTAACTCTTTTGCATGTTTCCATTTGTAGGTGCCTCCCCCAGCCCCTCTTAACCCTATGACAGGATTCCGCGGGTTGTTTTTCAAGAAAGCTTGTGCTCGTGGTCAGTTCAAACAAATCAGATGACCTTATCAGTTAGAATCCGTTAGTACACTTATCCTGATAGTAATTCAGGCATAAATGCAGAATTATTAGTTGTTGAGACTAAGTTTTGATAGCGTAGTAAATTACTCTTCACAGATTCTTAAAGATGCAAAGTCTTACTTTGTTTTTATCTCAACAATCGTCTCTCTGCCTTCATATAAATCAACCAAACCAACACTCCTGCACTTTCCAGATCCAATTCATGCTACTGACAATCTAGATCTAGTTACGTGGAAGTGCATGCTGATGTATGCCATCCGTCAGAGAAAAAAACAAGGTAAAACAGGAAGGTTGAATGATGTCTAAATGATTTGAATAGATTAGAGTTACACACCAACACTAATATGATTATAAAACACTGTGTGTACCTAACAAACTGATGTTGATAGGATCCTTGAAGCCTTGTTTGACAAAACAGACTATGTTGATGATGTTTGTCGCTGTGCCAAAGATATCGATGATCTGGCATACAAAACCAAAACAGATCCAAGAGAATATGCGACGAGTTTCGACACTCAATAACGGGCGTATCGACGCAGCTGTGACCGATATTTCACGAATGTTCGCTCCCGACACTGCGCTTGCTCGGTCGTTTGACATCATTTTTTTTTTAAATCTTATATGAACGAATCCTGGTTGCTAAAGAAACTGACCATCTAAATTATTATGTGTGGTGAAACTAAAGTGGTTACCAATGAAACTATAAAGCATAATATTGTTCAATCTGAAGAGTCTCTTCTAAAAAGAATTCAGTACTGGTAGAAAAAGTGCAGAGGTGTGCTGATGGTGATACGGTAACTCTTAGTCTGGCCACATCCGCTTGAAGTATGAAGTAGGTGAACATTAAATAGGGAACAATATGCGTATACTAAGCTCCAGCTCAAACTGTACTCAGTATGAAGCTATAAGATTCTATCGAAAACACGCGTGTCAGTATATTCTTTGTAATATGCATGATATTTTGTGTTTACAGATAAGCTGTTTGAGCGATATGAAATAACAAAGATGGCATGGAAGCATCATTTGACCCATAATAATATGCTGTCAGAACTGTAGAGTGAGGTTAAACAAAGCACACGCCTGGGCGAAAACAAAAACACAGAACGCTTGGCGCAAGATTATTTTTAATTCTGGGAATGCTAGTGTCTCATAATTATATCGATGGACTGAATAACTAGTCATTTTAACTCATATCTGTGTTTATTGTAACATACAACTTGGTTAATAACCACGCCGGATTATCGGATGCAGAGATTCCTACCCTCCGTAAAGTGTAATGCTTGCCTCTACTTTTGACAGTGCTCGCTGGTCTCTTCCCTCTCGTTAATATATATATAAAAAAAAAAGGCACGAAAAGATAATGGCTTGTCAGTTGAAGAAACTAGCTGTGACGCAGTCATGACATTGTATATTTGTCACCACTTTTACAATTTAAAGTATGGTGCATGCAGAACATAAAGATATAATAGTATGACATTTAGATCGATAAAATTTAATACATGTAATACGATGAAGGATACGGGCTATGACAGGACATCCTGACCGTTTAAAATAATATTGTATGTGTCCGCTTAAAACTATACTTAAAGCCATATGCCGTGTCAGTCAGTGCGCAGAAAAGCGCGCAATATTATTCAATATCATGGTCTCTTTGTTTATACAGACGATATTTACCAAGCCACTGAGAGAGAACGACAACAATACTATCAGTCTGATGGTTTGTGTCGTCTTCACGACATTTTCAGAGTGAACGAATGGGAGGACCTCTTGTCATCTAAAGATTGCCCGGCAAAAATTTTAGACATGACTATAGACCATCATGTAAAAGTACAGAAGATAACGTGAAGAACCATGAAGGCTTCTAGTTGCAAACTTTTCAGCCTTTTTGGCGAGTTGTCACTCCAATAGGCTTTTGGCACATTATAATGTACATGATGATATTATGTATCTATTGATCATGAATAAGAAAAGTGTGATCAAGTTGAGACGAGTGCAAATAATGTCCCCTTTTCAACAAGCTGTTTTGAATTGTGACGTTACACATTCCCTGTCAAAATGTACACTGCAGTTGCATGTATTTCTAATAGTATCCCTAACTTGTACAAGGTTACTGTCATGACTCCTCTCGGACTGTTGTCGGATATTTATTATTTTCTATCGATTTCGTAACTGGAAATTCATGTCTTCAGTGATGTCGTGGTGAACTGGCAGTCTAATTTCTGAAAGTCGTGAATTAATAAAAGAAAATACGGGGGACGAGACGTGGGCGTCAAGTTCATGCAAATTTGTAGTGAAATGCTGCAAGGAAGTACAATGACACAGACCACATTCCTTCGTCAGGAACTAGAGGTAGAGAATGATCCTAATGAGCACTGCATCTTGCAGCAGGTTTTAAAGTATATTTAAAGGCATTAAAAAGTTCACCTATAAGCAGATCTACTTTTTTGTAACTTGACATGAGAACATTCCATTCTCGCCAAAAGATCAAAAATGACAAATGAAAATCGATACAGAATGGAACATAATATTAAATGTGTAGAACGTTGAAATGCCGAGAACTCATGCCGTGCTAAGATTTGAATGGTTTCATACAATGATACCTGGAATGTTCATCATTGGACACTAGCTGCACTTTCGGGACAGGAAGTGAACACGATTTTATTGTTTGCTGTTGAGGGATCTGTGCCCATACCTAAATGATGGCGTGCTATCTTGAACCGACATCTTTGGCATGGTTGGGAGGATGGGACGATGGTGTTATAGATTGTGTTCTATACACCGAGCCTATGACACATGATATCCTGCAGTTCAGTGTTAACATGGTGCATGAACCTCTCCTCAACAATATCCAATCTACCGTTCTTAACTCGCCACTTAAAGAGACAATTGTCCATTGCGATGCTGTGGAGATGTGTGATGTTTTACTTGCAAATTGCTGATAGTAAAACTTTTTCTTTTATATCATGGGTCTTGGATTTCTTTTTTAGAGTGCCTGATTGCAGACAAGTTTATATAGAGGTTCAGATTGTTTCGTGTTACTGGAACCTGTCTGACGGCATTCACGACTTCCTTGTCGTTATTTTGCTGCCTGCTATTCTGGTTAAATCTAATGATCGAAAGACAAATACTATCTTTTATAGTACATATAATTTCAAACTGTCGAAACTGGGCCTTTTCCCTCTCGATAAGGGTATGGGAGACTAAACCCTAACATTCGAGACTTCGGTGACGGGCAAAGCATCTCTAGGCACAATGGATGGTTGTGTTATATATTTATGATACTATAACAAATCGAACCTGATCTGGTGGCTATCTGTATATCGCGACCACTTGCTGTGGGGACCGGATTTTAGGGGACGACCTTTCATATTTCTTATATATTTGACTTTGAAAATGACGATCACCTATAGCACACTACCATGACCGCCCATATTCATGTCCCAAATACAAACTCAAAATATAGAGAAGAAGACTGTACAAGGCAGCCTTCGGTTGGTCGTAAGGGCAATTCATTGGTTTTACGTCCAGTCATGGGATTAAAAGTAAAATGGAGATCTTTCTGATTTGACTCCACGATTTGTCTCTTTAAATCGCCAAACGATAATCCCAGGTTTGTGACCTAATAATGACTAAAAAAAAAGTGGAAGGGTTTCTTTACTGTTGTAAGAGAGAATATCCCTGTGTCAGGTGACCACCTGTCTAATGCAACTGCTTTTCCTAAGGTTGTTTTATACAAATTCTACTGTACCTTCCTGTAGTCCTTTGTTGCCGTTAAATCTTTTTTGTCCGCATTGCCTCGTGGTAAGTCACGCTCTCTGTAGGACATTCAGTCCTGCCTGTCACTCGAGAATCTGGACGGCGGATTTCAAGTTAAAGGGGCAGGGGTAGTTATTTGCTTCACAGCTAATAAAATCGCGTCATTTTTTCCCAAATTTTAAACCACTTAAAATTTTCTTTCTCCTGACAGTGTCTGAGAAAACACTGCAGGAATGTCAGGATTTTTACTCTGCATGCACGAGAGAGATAGGCTAGCGGACGGTTGGTCCAGACAGTTTGCGCATGCGTTTGCACCAGTCATCTAACAGCATATCTCTCTTAATGACATCACGTATCACGAGTAATGGCGGCGTACAGGTAGTGAAATCCCGACATTTCAGCAGTGTTTTCTGAGAAATGGTCAGGCGGAAGGAAAATGTACGCATGTTAAAGTTTTTTGAATAAATAATGTGGATTTGTTTAGACTGTGGAGCAAATATCTACCTCTGTCCCTTCAGGAGCTCATGATCGCTTTTATTTCGGGAAGGAGGCAAGCCTCTATATTGACTTAAAGATGACCAGGCTAAGTCTTGCCGTCTTCTATGCTTAAAATCACAGACTTTTGAAAAGTTGCTGAGCCATTGTATGCCGAAGTATGATGGAAAAAGGATTTGGCGATGAAAGAGTTGTATGGTTGTCATTGTCAATAGCAACCGACAAGCATAGACCATGCTACCTGCTGCTTTCACTTTTCTCGAGTGTTTATTTCTACTAGTATGGAGGAATGTAAAGACTATAGGAAATATAAAAGTTCTTACTCCTCTTCAGCTGTCTATCCTATACTTTGCAATGACGGAGTCTTTTCCTGTAAGGCCAAGCTTTTTTTAATTTTTAAGAAATTTGTAAATAATCAAGTCCTCTACTTATCAGTTTGAGCTAAAAAAAATATAGTGTATCATCACCGTATCATGAACTCAATATTTTATACGGCACTACATTTCTTTCATTTTAACAGCTAAGTTATCCACGGGCTTGCAGAAGGAGACTTTCCTCTGGAGACTGTTCATTGATCATATTATGATTCCTCAAGCGGTGCCTCTAAGCACTATGTTTTTTTAACCCTCTGAACCGACAAGCTGAAATCCTTAAGACTGATCGAGCAACCGAGGCAATAAAGATGCAACATTGACAAAGTGGTTACGTCTGTGAGGGAGTTTGAAATGAGTCTGAGATGGAAGTATTGTGTCTGCGAAAAGGACAAATGTTCTCGCAGATTACATTTCCATACTTTACAGGAGGAAAGGGAAGAAAAGTACTGTATATGACGGCGAGAATACGTTCATTGCATATTCTTACCTGTGTGATCACATCCGGCTCTGCCGCAACAAACAGGATTAAGCAATCTGAAGGTACAGACAGCGCGATAGCTCGAAGCTTCAGTGCAATAATGGTTATATATCAAGGAAATATGTGTAATAATTTTACAGATTGTTCGGAAGGTAGTGGTGTGGAGAAGTGTGAAATGCAAAACTCTTGTCCGCTGCTCTAACGGAACCTGTCTGCCACGACGCTGGATTTATGATGGAGAAATAGGGCAATCCTCGTCAGTTGTTTTGTTGGTTTTTGTTTCTTAAACAAATACACTGACTAGGCTTACCCTGTCTCTGGTCGTTTTATCAGGCTTCCTCTGTTGGTTTACCCAGGGGTCGCATGGGTTTGTTGTCACTCAGTGGAGTCACTGCCAGCCAAGGAGTCTTCACATTGTCAGCAGAGCTGTATTCGTCTTCTCAGCAGTGACGTCTCGTCATTGGAGCCAACTGAGCCATGGCACTACCTGTCTCGCACACTCCCCTGATTGTAATAAACTGATGTAATTCTAGAAAATAGAAAGCCGAGTTTGTTTCAGTCTTGAGAAGATTTATGATTTATCAATAAATATATTTAAAATACATGCACTCCCAAGCTTTGTTCGGATGACGTTAATTTACAGCCAATGTGAAAAAAAGAAAAAAAACAACCAAAAGCGGCAAGCTTACGGCAAAGCCCAACTGATAGAACGGCAAATAGGGCTAATTGGCATATCCCATGAAAAGAGTCATGAGACAGGACTGCTCTCCTATCAATTTCTTCGCTACTCTCAGTTCCCTACTCTATGCTGTGCCTCTTATTTCAGCCAAGGAGGACAAAAACAAAGGTCACATCTCAAGAAAAGGAGCTGAGCGTTAGCACGCACTAGCAAAACGTTTGAACTAACCGAATCACCAGGTCAGACTAAATCAACGAGTAGTTTCAGACCAAAATTAGCTTTAAGAATTCTAAACACATGAAGCACTCTCAGTGATTAATGCATGCATGGTCACCCTGGCATCGTCGGCCACTTCGCTCGTGCAAGTTCAAATTCTCCACGTGCGCGCGGTTGTGTATGTGTGTGTGTGTGTGTGTGTGTGTTTGTTCGTGTGTGTGCGTGTGTGTGTTTGTGTGTGTGTGTTTGTTTGTGTGTGTGTGTGTGTGTGTGTATTTGTGTGTGTATGTGTCAGTGTGTGTGTTGCGTTTGTGTCTGTATGAGAGAGAGAAAAGGAAAGAGAGAGAAAGAGAGAAAGAGAGAGAGAGAGAAAGAAAGAGAGAGAATATAAAGTTGGCCTAAAATGATGTCGGTATCCTCCTTTTTCACTTTATCAACGAGACACTTGACACTTTGTGACAGCGCACATGATAAACAAAGATTATATGTATTTACAAAACCTTAAATTGTAAGAGAATACATTATATAGCACATGCACACAGATAGCCCCGTACAAATAACGTAAGACAATTAGACATAAATGAATAAGTCAACAAAGTCAATCACATTCAGCTTGAAAATGTCTGGTCTTCTTTATTATTACAAATAAATACATTAACGGCAGATCTACTCCAGTTTCAATACTATAGTGCGATCAGAAATAAATGGTTGACGTTCATTCGAAATGTCTCCGCTGTAGAACAACAGCACTGTTTCAAAAGTTTTATTTTTAATCCGTCTGTCCTTTCTAAACCAGATTTTTTTTTTTTTTGTGAAAATTTTAATATGCCCAGTAACTTTGGAAGTCCTCAAAGACATCTACGTAAAATCGAGAAACGATCAGTCTCGGACAATTTAAATGTTTTACCAAATGGTCATTTGGAACGTCATAAAGACACTCCACAACTATAGGCCGATCTCATTAATAGCACAATAATATCCTCAAATATACACACAAAAATTGGATCTCCTCGTTATTTCAAACTGGAGTGTTATGAAAAAAAAATACAAGCATTTTCACGCACTCCGCCGGCAACATTAATGACAAATGGTCCAATACTTTTCTAAGACATAACGCTTGTGTCGTCCTCTCTAAATAACAGTTGTGGGTAATTACATTTACATATTTGTTTTCAATAAACATGGTCTGCATGTCAACACCATTAAGGGAAAAGAATATTTCCACGCGGAAAGTATCTAGTTTCGAGATTTATATAAAATGTGAGATCGTTCATTTTTATTACCTTTCGTATGGAGCAGCTATTGAACAAGAAAGCATAATAGGGAAACGTTCATCCTTAAAGTGACTGCTTTTGTGCAATATAGGATTGTTTTGAGTAGACATGACATTTCATTATAATGAAGAGTTCAATGATCGTCCTGTAAAATGTGGAAAAGTACCCTAAATAACCATTAATGTTATGTTTTGTTTTCTTTTTAAAATAATGTAACTTTGTCACAGGATTTCTCATAATAACCGGAAAATTATCTTCACGAATATATTTTAAGAAAGACAAATACACAAAAAAATAGTTGTGTGCAAATATTAAAGCAGTTCTCTTGAGTTACAGCAGAGATATTTCGGGGGAAAAAAACATAACGTCAACCATTTATTTTCGATAACACCCTAGAAGACACTATTAGTCATATTTCCTGAATAATATAGAGGAAAATTAGCCTCTATATTAAAAAGCCTATGTTAATCTCATATAATGCGAATTTCTGTACAAGAATTACCATCCTTCCCTTCCTCATTCACTGGTGGTCTCAATAATTTCGAAATCTAGGTGGTACTGATCCGTAGTGATATCTAGAAACGTCCGGAATTGAAGACCTCTGGATACGTTATTTTTAAATATTTCATAAAGTGGTCCAGCAGCTGAGAACAGTGTATTTAAGGGTTGGCAGAAGGCACACAAAAAGGACATTATTTCCCTTGTCATTTGGTGTGTGAAATGGCAACATTCGCGGTGCGCAAAACTAATACTGGAAAGAAGGTGCAGAACCTCATGATGCACAACTCTTATCCAACCACTATTTTATTTTATAATGTCTTTTCTGCAGACAATATCCTACAGTATGGGATTCGCGCGTAAGCTTGTACAAACTAATGATGTGTCATAATGAATGACAGTAATATACGTTTGTATACCTAAAAATGATAGACCCATCAAGATCTACAAAACATAATTTCAATAACTTGTGATATCATGAAACGTAAATAAAAAAACTCGCTTGCTCGGAGAGCGAGACAACAGAAGATCTTCAGAGGAAGATATCTCTGTCGTTATTAGACTGAGATGTCTTCCTCTGATGATCTTTACTAAAGTGTTTCGGCCCTTTGACTTCCTGACACTTTAAAGAGGCTGGAACATACTTGGGTCATGACCCCCCCCCC
>JAWQUT010000159.1:90262-122762 GCA_033807755.1 Ellobium chinense
CAAAGCATGATTTGCTATGCCTCAGCATTCTCGTCAGCGGTGCCCTCGTGCCTCAGCATACAGCAACACTCTGCCATTTCGATCTAATGTGTAAAAATTTTTAATCTGAAACTTCATTAGTGTGAGTGTGAAGTTAAGAGAGAGAGAGAAAGAGAGAGAGAGAGAGAGAGAGAGAGAGAGAGAGAGAGANGAGAGAGGGGGGGGGAAGGGTAGAATGTAAATTGCTTGTTAATAATATTGTCATTTTGCTCATTCACAACAGATAGTTGTCTGAGCTCAAGAAAACTTATTGTTATTGACGTTATAAGGCAATGTTTCGTTATGACGAGAGAAACTCGGACGAAAAAAGAACGTCCTGAGCAGGTGACACGTGACATATGAATCACCCACTAAAGTGTCTGTTGTCAAGAAAAAGGTGCTTTTTGCTGCAACCTTATAAAATCGAAACCATCTCTACCAAATGATAAAAACCTGACATAATTTTATAGCCAACTGCTCCGTTAGCTGTCGTCAACTGCCGCCTTTAGTGAAGACGAAACAATTATGTTTATTGTAGCCGTCGATGTAATGAGAGAGTAATTGCATTTTAAAATAGCTATAATCGTCTTAAGAAGCACTTCAGCAAACAGAAAATATTGTAAGCAGTTCTGAAGGTAGGAAGAATGCAAGAATGTTTTCTTTGTTCTCCACACATTCTGGAGACGACAAGTACCATTTGAATCGCTGTGAAGTGACGCTGGGATTTTGAACAAGACAAACACTCACGCAATACTAGTGAATAAATCAGCTCATGTGAACTAGAGGTACTCAGCTTATGCTTCGACTCCGACATCTATGACAAAGCGGTAATCAATGAATCACTGAATAAAGTCCCATGCTCTGGGCAGCATTATACAGAACATAAATCGGACAACATGCTATGAGCATGACTGATAACATCATTACTGAATATGGGCAGCATGTTAATAATTAATAAGAAATTTGAGAGGTAACACAAAATAATGAAACGCCTTTCCCAGCTACCACGATGCATCTATAGACTAGACGTTATTAGTTTCTAGGGTTTATACATTCATCCCTCATTCCTCGAGATAGCCCAGGTCTGCAGTATGGCATCGACGGAAGCCATGATTTTTACAGCAGTATCTTCCAAGCAGGTTTATCATTACAAATATACAGAAAGTCCACAGATAATCAGCTATGAAATACGGCAAGCGCTTGACATTGTGAACTACGTCCTTTTGTCTGGAGGCATCTGTTTGTTTGGGATAATATCAAACATCATCAACATGGTGATATTCTTCCGACAAGGTCTGAACAACACAATAAACATCAGTTTGTTTAGTCTCGCCATTTCTGACTTCATGAGCTTGCTCACTTTAGAATTCACATGCTTCTGTGTCAATCCTTTACTCACAAACTCTGGCGTGCCATGGGATGCCCCAGAACTTCAATATCTCGCTGGAGGATGGGGCCACGCCACTTTTGGACACATCGGTTGCTGGATCACAGTATATCTGACTGCTGAAAGATGCCTCTGCATAGTTGTACCTCTGAAGGTGAAACAGATTTTGACGCCACCGAGAACCACGATGATCGTGGTCTTCATGTATTTGATCAACATCGCAGCTC
Source organism: Ellobium chinense (assembly GCA_033807755.1). Lineage (NCBI taxonomy): Eukaryota > Metazoa > Mollusca > Gastropoda > Ellobiida > Ellobiidae > Ellobium > Ellobium chinense. Next base: position 91,895 of record JAWQUT010000159.1, read on the forward strand.
TTCTTCCAGAATATGTTTATGTCTACATCGGCTGGAGATTCTATCCAGAGAAAAATGTGTCACTTCTTACTTTGGCCTACAGAGAAGATTTAGCACACTTGGCGGGAGTCAGTTTCATAACGGCGGCCATTCTCGGTGCCGTATCATTTCCGGCCATCATTACATTCACCGCTGTTCTCGTGGTTACTCTTAACCGCCATGCCAAATGGCGCAATCAAGCTACGAGGGGCACAAAGCCGTCTGAAGCTATTTCGAAACGTGAGTTCAAAACAGTGAGAATGGTCATATTGCTCGCGGTCATTCTTATTATATGTAACACGCCTGGAATTCTGGGTCACGCGGTGTCATTCGCCGTCCCAGAGGTAACCGTCGCCGGCGCACAAGCCAACTTGTTCTTCGTCTTATGGGGTGTCTGTTTCATGTTCCATGCTATTAATTCCAGTGTTAACATTTTTATGTACTATCATATGAGCTCGAAATACAAAAGGTTATTCCAGGAGATGTTTACTTCCTGTATTAAAGATAGTCCGATAACTGTTGACTCTTCCCAAGAAGGGGAGCAAGGCTTCTAGAAGTGTCGTATTTGTTTTTATTGCTATATTGATTTTCAGATGATGTCGTTTACACGGTTAATGTATCTTTTTTAAAGAAGCTCTAATTTATTTTCTTTGGCGTTATTGCCTATTAAATTGCTACTTAAGTAAGAGTAAAGTTATATCCTGTTGGTGCTCGTAGAATCTTTCGGTGCAGACGTGGCGTCCATTAAAGATCCGGAACCTAATACTTACTGCTTCTTAGAGCCTGTGGCCCTTTTCTCTACCGCCAGTTATAACAAAGTCTGAACGGTTTTATACAATAACAGTTTTATGCATCTACCTAACTTTTACAAGAGACTGCTTAAAATAGAGATCGTTCACTGAATTCTCGTTCTACAAGATAAGGAGTGAAAAGCTCTACGAAAATGGAATGTTTACAGTAGCAACACTCTTCCTATAAACAAGAGCAGATTAAAAAACAGAGAATAAAAATCAAAATTTTAAACATATTTTACGAAATCAGGAAAGGCTGATAAAAATTTCAGTGTGTCTCACAGACGTATATCTCTGGAACATCTGACCCGCACAGAAATTTACTTTTGACCAATCAGAGGTACGAAATATGTAAGAGGTGGGCGCCTTGCGGAATATCTTTCATGTCAGTGAAACATGAGTGATGGTCTTACGATGGAAAAAAATATAATAAGGAACAAAATAATTTAGTCGTATAAAGCACAATATTTTGGCATTAATTTTACCATAAATTATCTTAAATCTCAAGATCTTACTCTCTGGCTTTTCCTCCATAACCTATGAGAACTTATTTTACCTTTCTATGGGATAAAACTCTTACGAGGTGTTGACTGAGGTATTGACGATAAATCCTTGCTTTGATATGATTTTTATATTGTCCTGTGTATTGCTAATGTATGGCTTTCAATCTGACTTTGTAGCCTATAGTATGGTGACAGTGTTGGGGACATACTGGAAGAGCTTGGTTGTGGAATTGGCAGATCCTGTTACATCATAATCATACTGGAATAAAGCTAACGGACATAACGATGCCATCTACACCCTTAAAAGTCTCTATGGTACTGCTTTCTTTGACGCCAAGTTGCCTGGCAACCTTAGAAGCTTAATACCTTTAGAGACGAATATAATTCTTCTTTGTAAACATTCGTGTAAGCGCCCGTAAGTGGTTGTTTTGAATTGAGACAAAAGTTAATTTCCTTGATCAGAATTTATGAAACGAAAATGTGCTATGGCCGCTTTGTGTATAGACTAGCTTGTTAGTGTGCACGTGTCGGAATCCGCTGCTTCGTAAAATAGGTGCTGTTTCTCTACAAATTAAAAAAAAAAAAACTGTATCACCTTGACTAGTTGTAGAAACTGAGCATAGTCAGACGTGTTCGCTTTTATCATTATATTATGTGTATCAATATGACTGAACACAGCATACATGTATTTTGATTAGGCTGTTGCTAGAATTCTGTTATGAATTTCGGATGTTGTTTGCCCATATTTCTACTCAGGAATACAGTTTGGGCTTTGCTTTGCATTATAAAAGTTCTCTTCTGTAAAAGCAACTCCGACATTATATCTTAGGATACGTGCAGATAAGCTTAAACGATTCGTTTCCATGTACATGTAGCAAACACATTGTCAGGATGATTAAACATTTCTTGGTGTCCTCAAAACAACTTCTTACTTTTGTTTATTTGTTTGTTTGTTTGTTTGTTCGTTAGTTTCTTTCTTTCTTTCTTTCTTTCTTTCTTTCTTTCTTTCTTTCTTTCTTTCTTTCTCTTTCCTCTTTAGTTTTCTCTTTCTTTCTTCTTTCTTTTTTTTCTTTTTTTCTTTTTTTTTGTTCGTTATTTATTCTTTGGAAGAATAAGACCACAGAGATTTGGGCCAAGTTGCTTTTGTAAATGCATTCTGTCTGTTAAACCTAACACAAAAAATAGTTTGACTTCCAGATCAGAGAGACGCCATGATGTGAGCTTCAGACTCCCGAAGAGCTATAGCCGGTGTTGCATCACAAATGATCCGTTTAAATCTCGACTCTCTTCCCACCCCTTGAGCGTTACGAAGATAGAAGGCTTTAATGGAGCCTCCAAAGAATAACCATATGGGTACAGCGTTCGGTGGTAAAGGTGGTGTATGTAATATAATAGAAATGTCATTTTTCTCAACTTTAAAAACAAAACAAAACAACACTACCACTACCACCACCATCAACAACAACAACAACAACAACAACAACAACAACAACAACAACAACAACAAAAACAACAACGGCGACATTCTGAAAAAAAAACAAAAAAAAAACCGTATTCTAAGCTTCACTCTTGTTCTTGCTTGCTTCACCAATCATAATTTGAGACTGCCTGTGGACAGAAAGTAAAACAGACAAATAGACCATTTGATAAAAATGGATACTCAGTGCACTAAATACAAACTGTATCCATTATCTGTGTTATGCTCAAATAATAACCAAAATGTTTGCAGTAATTTGTGAGAAGTGTTCACAACAAAGAACCCAACTGCTTGTGACACTCAATGTCTTGTGTAAAAAGTCTCAGCAAATGGTCATTCTTTACAAGATTGCCAGACTTCTCTTCGAGCTGGAGCCAAATTGTATTTGGAAAAGAACCAAATACGAGCCAAAACATGTCCCTACTTGGAGTTAGATGTGGCATAAGACAAGAAATGTATACCAACTGTCTATGTATTGAATATATGTCGCTCTTAGGATGATTATAAACAGTTACATGGATTAAGGCAACATGATAGGAAATGATTGTAAAATGGAAATAAAGATCATTTTTGGTACGTGTTCGATCGGCAATTAAGACAGAAGCCTGACCACTTGAAATAGTTAGAGAGAAGTAAATAGGAAAATAGTCAGCTTTTGATATAAAGTCTATAATGGAGTCAAAAAGGAGCAAAAGAGCCTATCAGTTATTTGGGCTCCAACAGTTTTTAAAACGAGTCAAAACTTTGACATTAAAATTTGGCTCTGAAAGAATCAAGTCTGGCAACCCTAATTCTTAACCAATGTGATATTGTTTGACCTAGTCTAGATATAGTACATGTTGATGGCTACAACCAGTTTTGTTTTGTCTGACTAGTTCTCAAATGGTTTTCAGAGACCACTGCAAGGTGCGAAGAAAGGAAGGAGGAGCAGTTTATTTTTAAAAAAAAATAATCACACACTCTGCACGTGTCTATTTTTCACTCAGCTGATGTTAAATTATGTGGCAGCAAACCAGTGGCGTGGCGCATACGTTTCTTGGGGAAGGGGGATGTTGACACATGTGGGATTGTCAGATGAGACACTCATGCAGTCAGCTTAATGAGAGGAGACTGGAACTGTATGCACGTGCACGCGTGTGTGCATGTCTGTCTGTCTGTGTGTGAGTGAGTGTGTATGTGTGTGTGTGTATATGTGTGTGTGTGTGTGAGAAAGAGAAAGTGTGTGTGTGTGTATGAGTGTGTGCGTGTGTATGTGTGTGTGTTTGTGGAGGTACGTGAGTGTGCGATTGTGTGGGTGGTCGGAAGTGGGTATGTATCACATCCGTGGTCTAGGCTATCTGCTATCTACTTTCTAAATTTCACAGGGAAGAGAGGATACGAAAAGAGAGAAAAGGTTTGTTGAAAAGTTCTCGTAACCATATTTCAAGACAGAATGAAAACAGGCAGTGTGGTCGTATAGCTTGATAGCAGTTTTTACTGTCAAGCTCGAATTTGTGGGTTTACGCTGGAGACACTTACTCCAATTTTCACACTCGACTAAGATGTGACTAACTGGCTTTCGAGCTAGGGGGACCAGACCGCTGCACTGCAACGACAGACAATGACTGCGTTTATATTCGCTTGTGATAAGGTAGTCTTATAATAATATTACCCTCTCTCCTTCCGTACCCGTTTTCCCTTTTCTTCTCTTTTCCCACAAAGATTTGCAAATCACTGGACTTTCACTAGTACATACGCCCATGGAATAAAGTACATCGGGTGAGATTTTGTCACCTCATCTGGTAGAAAGGCAAAATCCAAAGTGGCAACCCAGCTGCTGACTTGTTTTTCTTTGTTCTGGGCGAGAGCTGCAAACATCTGAAACTCGTGTAGTGAAGCTAGTGGTGGGGGAGAGGGCCTAGGGGAAGGAAAGGGTTTGGAGAACAGACTACTGAGAGAAAAAAAAAGGAAACCGTTAAAAATCATGCGAAACAAGTGTGCTGAAATGTGATCAGACGCCTCCAAGGACCCCTATATAAACTAATTTCCCGCTCTTCAGTCAGCCCTTTTCACCTTGCAGCTCGACGAACGATTATATGGTAAGATAAACCCAAGTCTCAAGGCAAGACGTGTGGCGAGCTCTTGAGCCCTGAAAGTCGAAGTGTAAAGTTTTACAGGGAATGGATGACAAAGATAAGCGGTCAGGTGACAAACGTATTTAATGTACGAACATCGTTTGTGTGCAAACATGTACCTATATTGTTGTCATCGCCAGTGCTGCCCGAATGTTAGTTTGTTCTGACAAAGACTTAAAAAGTTCCCTAGTCTAATTCCGATACTTTTTTACTTAAACGCAGGGAAGTGCATGAATCTGTGAGAAGACATAATATTAAAACATCCAGTTTTTGTTCAAAGAATGACAGTTGAGATCTAGACTAGTCTGGTTCACAGAAGAAGTAGAAGAAGAACAACAACGAAAAACCTCTACAGGAGCAGACTGATCGCTATGCGTGACGTCATGGACACGATTTACCTTTCTCGCCACGTGGACCACAGTTTCTCTGCGGCGTGTTTCTTGCAAACGTGCTTGTTGATTGCATCTTGCTAAGTGTTAATCGCTGCGTTTTGAAAGAATAAATTCCCTGTCAATGATGGTTTTTCGAGACATCCCGGAATAACTGTTGGTATTTCTGTATATTTTTTAAACTTCTGTTATCTAGACTACAGATCTACCTGCTTCTACGTTTTCACTTTGAAGTAGGATTGCTGGAAAATGACGAACAGTTTGGTGAATAGAGACTTTCGGAAAGTGCAGACATGATGCGCAGACTCTTCCAGCAAGGTCGAACTTTTAACATCGGTTAATAAAAATTGAAGTTCATAAAGGAGGGCAAATCACCCAATAACTGAAGTGTCTTTTTCGCCTTCCCGAGCCAGTCAAAAGGCTGGCAATCTCCTGGGACAGGACCGCTCTTGCATTAATGCAGTTCATTTAGTCATTGGTTTAGCCACAAGATCGGTCCTATTCCGTGATCATCCCAAAAGGCTAAATACTAACCCAGATTAAGTTTATGCCATAATGTAAAAGGAAGTTTATAGTTTAATTGGAAGCATTTCCATATGTGGGCCATCATGCAATATACGAGGGGAAAAACTGCAAGATTTAACGACCATTTCTTTCTTTGTTTCCCCCCACAATAAACTACCAAGACCCGTTTTTTTATTTAGCAGCCACATCAAACTAATCCCTCAGTGTATTGATCGGTACAGGTCAGGAGCATTTTTTAGGATGGCCCACAAATGGAAATCCGTATATTTTTTATATCTTCAGGCCCATGAAAAGTGTACATGTGTACTTCTATCCAGTCTTTTACATGAAGTATTTAGCTTTTGTTTTATTTCATGGTTTCCACAGCAGACGCACACGTCCTGATCTGTCTCCATGATGGCAAAGCCAAGCCGGGAGTTAGATTCGAGTAAGGATCAATGTGGGTGCTTATGACGATGCTGAATTGGGGCTTTACTTAATCTATACGTCTTTTAGTCCGGAATTTCTTAAAGAGCATAGCTTATTTCCATGACAAATAAAAATTAGGTTACCTAATTGGGGGTCGGGGGATGGAGGAATTTGGGAGCATTGTTAGCTGCAAGGCAGTTTCTCTGGGGCACCACACCAAGAAGGATGGATCACTTTTTCTTTTTTTTTTTTGGAATAAGACAGGAGACTTCGTTTGGGCCGCTTTATATATTCCGCCTACGCTGATATATACAAGTTGGTTATGGGCTTTGGCAAATTTGGATAGCATTCAGTCAGTTCTGGTGAGAGTACAGGCATCATGTACACGCTGATAAACGTTTATAACTTAGCCAATTTATGAGGAATTGGACCTCATGCTACTAAATCTATATAATCCTGTTTTGGCCTAGCTCCATTTATGTGGGTGGTAAAAAGTGTCAATGCAGTCATTTTCAGGAAGATCTAATGCTTTCGTACCTTGACTTCTCCAGCCAGAAGAACAGACACCTGCCTTCCAGGAGTTGGCCAGGATCATCGAGCTTGGCGGAAAAAGAGCAAAGCGTCGTTACTTCTCCAGTTTACCACATGGGATGAAGGAAGCCGCAGAGGTGAAGCAGCCTGTGACAGTAAAAGGACATCTGAAGAGCCTGGACAGAACCCCAGTATCCGCAGGTCACTGACTGTTTAGTCCATCTATGCTATTATTTTTATTGATAGGTCATATTGTATTCAACAAAATAAGATTCATGCCCTTAACAGGCTTGAGTGAAGATTTAAGCTGCTTCAGAAATCTCGCAGCAAATCCCCCTCTCCAGCAGTCCCAAATTTTTGTGTTCGAATGTTCCTGTGATAGATTATCTGAAAGGCTCAGCCTTGAAGTAAACTGTAAGTAAACTGAATTTTTTTTTCTGAGCCATGTTTCTATTGATGCCCAGATTTAGCATCTTTATCTGCAAAGATGTTAGAATCTTTGTGTATTTTATATAATCTTGTTTAATATCATAGGTACTGAGTCCAGTTACCAATGCGTAACATACATAACGAGAAAGGGATAAAATGAAATTAGAATAATGCTCATTATCTTGATTAATAACTTACACTCCACTGTTCTGCCTATTCAAGACAACTTACAGATACGTCTATTTAAGTTATGCGGCTGTAGCTTCGCACTTAAGCACTAAATTTAGAATGCATTATACTTAAAACTATCGGGCACCAGCTTCAACAGCAAGTTAATACCAGGATCATTGGTTGCCAAAATATTATTAACAAGACTAACACCCCATTTTACAAATGGGCAGGCAGGCAATACACCAGCGGCCAAAGAATACCTAGCGCACCGAAAGGCATCATAGACGAATGCATTAGACTCCGTGAAAAAGTTGGACGATTGGCGAATCGGGCGGATAGGAAAGATCTATCGGAGATTGTATTTCGTTGCTATACACATTCTTTTTTTGAAAAAAAGGGTTAAAAAAATAAAGAGGACTGATGTACTACGAATTTAGGTGAAAACCGCATGTTTTTACGTTACGTAGTTCTCAAGAAATCTGTGACACAAATTTGGCTGAAGCGTTTTATTAATATAGATAAAAGACAACATGTAATGAAGTTGCTATGTTCCCTGTTGTCCCAAGATTCGCCGTGTATCTTAACAGAATTGCGGTGGCTACAGTTTCAATGTCCATTATAATAATGACAAAATAGAACAAGACCATCACAATTTCCAAAAACAAACGTATACATTCTCAATAGATCTATTACACAAATTCAACATCTATAGGGCACACAGAACCAATGGCAGGTTATTTTTACATTGTTAATGTAGCTAATTTAACAATTGCCTTCTCAGTCTCAGTTGTCATATTTTTGATAGGCCTTACTTTGAGCACTTGTCCTTTTTGCTTCTTGTTTTGAACATAGACTGGACCATTTTGCAGGTCGGCATAAGGTTGATCTGTATTATTCTTTAGTTACGTAAGTGTACTACGGGCAGTTTCTGGGGTCACTGCACACTGCCATATTCAAGGACCAGACTGGATCACTATCGGTGCGGAAACCACCAGTAGCTATGTTAAAACTGTGGTGCTGCCTAGCTTCTTTACAATCTCGTTGGATAAACGATGAGAAATGCTTTTAGGTAAGAGTTAAGGCAATCCGTTGAAATCAGCCTCTTCGGTGTAAAGTCAGCAAGTAGTTCAAGGTTTTGACATCTGTTCCTTTCTGTATATCTTATCAATGAACTGCGTTATTCTACAAATTCTACACCAAGGTTTGGAACATTTTTCCTCATGAAATTCAAGTACTTTTTATCTTTGCCCTATTTTTAAATGGGAAGAAAAAGGAAGTCAGCTCCCAAAATTTTACAAATTTCTTTCAAAAACTGACACTTCTCCTACTGACTTGGTCCCAAATTTTTTTCACAAGGCTGATTTTGGCCGCGTGCTTTTCACTAGAGGTGTCGATTGTGAAGGTTTTCTAACCTTTTCTTAATGAAAGATGAATATCACCATAACTCCAGTTTCTTGACCAGACTATATGCAGCGCTTGCAGTTCTTATGTTTCTTTATTTGACCTCCCCTACCATGGTATTTAGTCACATTCAAACTTAAAGATTCCAACGCGGAAATCATTTAATGATAGCTTATTGAGAGCACACACGCCAGCACACTTTATTTCTAGATTTATATGGCTCAAATTAAAATGAAGTTTCAAATTGGATGCCTCATTAGGATCACAAGTTGGTTTTTTTTAAACATTTTTTTCTTACATGGGTTGGAAATAGTAAGGGCTAAAAGGATGGCCTACAAAATAGCGCATCGGGAAAATTAATGTAGGCGTATTCTTGCTATAGGGTAAAAGCATAGGTCGGGAATGACAACACAACAGAAATTTATGAGACTAGAAGAGACGACAACCTTTTATCTTCTGGATATCTAGGATTGTTATACTCTTCTGAGCATGGCTTTGAGAAATAAGTCCACCCAATTTCGTTTACTTTTATCATACTAAGAAAATTTCATATCTAAGTTTTGCCTCGGGACATTTCTAAAAAATTACGGTTACATAATTACTTTAATGCGGTTAGAATTAGATTGCATACCCAGCTACTCATTTTTTCACGGCATGATTTCTTTTCTCGATCGTCAGCAAGTAAGCGTAGTCAAACTTGTCGATAGTGACCATTGCAGATAAAGCATTTCTAAAGTATTTACGGTCATTTTTTTTTTTCGCACGGACAGCACTGGATTTTGCTAGGTCTTTGTTTAAAGGTGATTCATGCACAACGAAACTTATGCGCTGCGTAATGGAACTTTGTACTGGTGGCATAATGTTGTGATGACCAAAGCTGATCTCTGTGTGCACAAAAGTGCGTTGTTCTGTCATAGCATCACAAATACAAATACCTCACTAACGCATGCAAAGAAATTGGATGCAAACTTATCGATGCAGTGGCATATCAAATAATTCATGGCTAGGGGCGACAGGTGGCGAAGAGATAGTGATTGTTTGGAGTGGGACATTCACATTTAGATAGCTGAAGAAAAATAATGCAAAATTTGCAGGAGGGGGTGGTGGAAGAGGAAGGCTCAAGGACTCAAAGGATTTGGGGGGATGGCGAGTGGGAACCCGGAGTTGTTTTGGGTTTTTGGTTGTTTTTTTTTTTTTGTAGCGGTGAAAGGGGTCGGCACAAACTCTTCAAATTGTCACCACTGCTGTTAAACCTATGAAGTGTATTTAAGCTCTAATCTGCATCCGATTTCTCCTTGCCAACTTCAGCTTTATACTTTTTCCAGCACAAAGTGAGCTCACGCATGCATCTGCACCATTACTAACACTGTTGTACGGCCGGCCGGCATATGTTTTTGTGATGCTTACAGAAATACCGCACTTGTGCATACATCTTAAAGGAATGGGTGGGGTGGACACTGTAATTGTCTACGCTTACTGAAAATACATTCATTGTTCATGATAGCAGAATCAGATACCTTACTAGGCCATGAGCACACTGGCACAAGGTCAAAACACCATTCATGGTCGATAGTTCATGTTTCGCGGTGTGCTGATCACTAAGAGCGTGGGAAATTACAGTGAAAGAAGCATCTTTGAATGAACTAGAGTTTACTGAATTCATAGTAAATAAGAAATTAGTGCAGTTTTCGTTTATTACTTTTGCAACAATAGAAATAGCTTTTTAAAACGCCTATGTAAATATATGTACACTTAATAGCCATGCAATCCTAGGATTTCACATTTCCATGCTTAGAATATTGACGGCAGATTAGGTTATTTGGCCATGTTTAAAGGAATTGTTTGCAGGGCATGGTCGGGTCATATCAAAAGTTGAGCCATTAAAGTATCCCATTGGAAGTTACATAATCAGAAAAGTAAATCGTATTTAACTGTGTACTCATTACGCGCTGCTGCTGCTGACAATTTGTAACTCTAAATGTTTCGTATCGCATCTATTTCCAGTTCATAAAATATGGCATCTCGCAGCCATTATTTTTTCCCTTAAATGCGTTGCCCTTTCTTTGTTTCCCTTTAATGAGTCGAATGGCAAATGTTTAATCTGCAAATCTCAGTTACGTGTGACGCAGTTGCGTCATGCTGCCTTTTAGGAAAATAGATTAAAGTGTTTTCGGCTGTTTCTAAAAAGGTGGATCGAAAAGCTCGTTATGTGCTCTCAAAGGGCTATCGGTTAACAATTCCCATATTCGCATCTTAATTTTGAATATGCAATACTATAATGCCAGAGGAGGTTAGTGAAACATAAGAACTGCAAGGACATGATATAATCTAATCAAGAAACTGGCGCTATGGGGATATTTGTCGTTCACTGTGATAGTTTGGAAAACATGTCCAAAATCAGCACCTTTTATTAAAGGACCGTATATTCAAATCAAAATAGGATAATACATGGTCTTTCAAAATAAAACTCTAGTAGGGAATAAACAAACTCATACGGGTGTGTAACAAAGCGATCCCTCTGGTAGATGTAGCAAGCGAGTACGGGCATACCCGATGGCACCATCAGAACAGTCGTGATTCATAGCTTATTTATGTTAGGGTCTTCGTTATAGGTAGAACAAGAGCTGACAGAATCCAACCAGTAAAAATAACTTTTGAGGTCATCAACTAGCGTTCAGCCATTTTAATCCATATTACATCCCCTTCAATGATTATGAACACTGCCATGAGCTGCACTCTGGGAAGTTTCGATCACTGTGAAACCATTGTCTGTCCCCTATACCGACCTTTTTTCCCTCATATTTTACCTAAAAGATAAAGGAATGAAACAATGCGCAAAGGCGCCCCCAATCACTCGGAAAGACTTTCCAAACATAACTGAGGTGTTGTACAGAATAGGCTATCTATCGAAAAGTATTCTGTGCTATGCGGCGAACGGTAGGATCATTATAAGTGATTAAAATCAAGGACATCAATTTGATAGGTTTTGAATTAAAATGAATTCCCATCAGCCCCATCATCGGGAAGACTTATGAAGGAAACTAGAGTGGCTAATCTTGAGAAGCAAAAGGTAAGTTAACTGTTACTATATCCCCTTTCAAGTACACAGTATACAGAAGTGTAGGCAGACTTTACAAACATAAAAAGTTAAAGCAGCTGCTGAATATTTTCATTTTAATCATCATACTTTAACTTGCTGTTGAAGCCTTTTTATTTTTTGCTTAGGAACAGGGACGAAATTGGAAAACGTAAACCGAATGCAGTATGTCAGAGGCTGACTCTGCCATGTAGATCTTTTCAGATTTTCACAGAGATCATGCTGCATAGTCAGGCGTCATCTGAAATAGTGACACAAAACAAGATGAACTGTTGAAAATGAAATGTAACAATTGTGGTGAATTCCATCATTGTTCTGTAATAGGTCTATAGTTCCGGCTCTTTTCATTATACTTGCCATGCACTCATGTCACCCACTGCCAGATAAACCTGTGAAGTTTGCAGACAACAGTTGCCAAGTTGGTGTTATTGGACCAAATTTCGTGCTGGGTCTGATTGCTATGAATTTGCTATAAGGATAGTATGAATGCGTGGAGATAGGGAGTTTAGCTGATCCCTTTTTTTCCTCATTCCTGGGCAGCCCCGAAACACCTCAGTTAGATTATTACAAAAATACACGCCCAGGTTAATGGATTTTTAAAACTAGAACTTTTATCAAATCAGTGGATATGCCTTGCACGAGCGTGTCTTTACATTGTGTGTCAAAGTTTAATTAACTCAAAAGCAATGAAATATCGTTTATAATTTAGGACCATAACATAATTCCACTTAAGTCTAATATCTTAATCTCTCTATAATTAGTTTGCCTCCATTTTCTTTTTTCTCCAAGTCATCCTGATCACACCGAATGGTCACCTGGCTGTAGTCTGTGAAAGATGATTCTCAGAATCCCGATGATCTGCGTCTCTTAATGGCAGCGGCACCATAGACTCTACCCCCAAGGAGTTGAGAAGTCCCTAAATGATCCAGTCTAATGAGGTAATAATTTGAAAAGGCATAAGCGGGCATTGGGCTGTAAGCGAGTATTAATGAGAATTTCACTGGGTCTATATAATGATTGGTATTTCTGATCATATATGTAACCAGCTGGCAAGGCATATTCTTCTATTCACTTCAAGGGATNNNGGGGGGGGGGGAGGAATGATACATTTTGTAGCTTTTACAAATTACCTTGGGAAGTGTCACCACGGATTTTACCAATTATCCTATTTTAACCAATTTTAAAAGTTAGTATGAGAATAAATTTTGACAGGACAGGCCGAAAAAAGCTGGCACTAGAAAATTCTTTGTTCCTACCCGGGGATCCAACCCAGGATCACTCAGCTTGCAACTCTGAACGTGTTACCACCACACTACAGAGGCGATAAAACTATCGGAGCAATTAATTTCTTGAAAGTCTATGGCTACGTACCTCAACTTTCACGTGTGAGCCTAGTGACAGAAACACGTGATGCCAACTGTTCACATAGGGCTACAACCTCACAAGATCGGATCTGAACTCGTCAATGGACTTTGAGACCTTAGAGCTGCATATTATTTTCATGTCTTAATGTTGATACTGTGCCTCCCAGCCTCAGCAATAATGAATCTGTTACTTTCATTTCCATGTATACGACAACAAAGAGATGGGTGAGCAAACTTTCCAGGGTCGATTGGGACTGAAATGACACTTATCGAGGCATCTAGTCAAGTCATATGTTCAATGTACAGTTTAATTTATTTTCAAGCCCATCGATTCAGGGTTCATTAATGGAATTATGCTTGTTTGCAGAGCTATGGTCAGAGATCTCTTTTAAACGTTTGATTTCATTATGCGAGTATAAAGATGTTCACGCTCTGCCGAACCTGGAGAATTTGAGGCATAGAAAGTTTTTAACCGATTTCAGTCAGTTTATACTTAAGGACGTTGCGTGTATATACTGAGTTTGTTACATAAATTGTTGGCTTGGAAAAAAGGAAAGTATTGTATTTAAATTATAAAGGGGACGGGGGACGAGGGGCGAGTGGCGGGNCCAAATTTTTAGCCTTACGAGAAAAATCAATTCTGCCTCTGCCAATGTAAATGTGATTCATATCAATGGAACTTACTCTGACAGTGGTAGCACATGGCATAATTTCTTAAGGACGTCGCGTGAATATACTGAGTTTATTTCATAAATTGTTGGCTTGGAAAAAAGGAAAGTATTGTATTTAAATTATAAAGGGGACGGGGGACGAAGGGCGAGAGGCGGGAAAGGGGNGGGGGGGGGTGGGCACATAAGCCTAAAAGTTACAGGAGACTATAAATAGCGTGCAAATTCCAGTCGGTTCTTTGTGGAAGCCAAATTCTCAGACAAGACTGTCTAGCTTGTGGCATTTGGTGGCCCTTGTTTTCTTCGGCAGTTGCCGTGCGTGGATTGCACTCTATGTATCGACTAATAACTGCTAACTAAAGACAAGAGAGACAGCAATAAGTTCTTTTGCACATTTTTAAGTTCTTGCCCGCAAAACGAATGATCTGAAATACCCTGAGTAGCGGCTGACCATTCTATAGCCATAGATTCGTGCATTCTGACGCGGAAAATAACGTCTTTTTCCCTGCTTACCTAGACTATTTCTGAATGATGTTGCTAGTCTAAGATGATTCATATATTATTGTAGCTGGAAGCAGATGAATAATCAGCAGCGAAAATCTGGATAGATTAAAGCAGTTTATCAGGAAACGAACATGAGCGCTATTCATGTCATTTAAACTACAGAAGCTCATGTCGTACATTCAAAGATTTGCTCGCTTTTTTTTTTCCTTTAAACTTACATGGAAACCGATGTCAATAGCATTCGCTTTTTCCATCATGCAGTTCCTCAGCTGCGTTTTATACAGAAAGCAGATCCTTTCAGATTTCATGAGCGGCTTAGGGTTTTTTTAAATAACAGCTTTACTACATAGAAGAGCCCTATACAGTGATGGCAATACTTTGCTCATATGCTATGCTGATTTACTATATAGCGTTTTTTGTGCATAGTGGTATATATAGTAGTAAATTATGAGGATACTCTTATTCAATTAATTTATACCAGAGACTGAGAAATAGGTCTGTTCTGTAAATGTCTTAAAGCCAGTCAATGAGGCTTAAGTGGCCTTTTATACCACAACAAATTACTGATATGGTATGAACGTTTTTATGTGTATAATTCTATAAGGTGAAAACATTTTTGACTCAGTATTGTTTGGCCCGAGATATAGTCGTCTGAAGTGGCACGGGGTCATTCCTAGAAGATTGTGATTGAAGAATCATTTAACACTATAGAAGCCATTTTAATTTTACTCACAAAGCATCAGGTTTCTCATTTACACTCAATTTGCCCATTAGTTACATATATATATAAAACTAATTTATATCCACAATAACCATAAAAGTCATATTAGATGGGCCCAATTACCCTCAAAGCCTGATATTTTGGGTAGACTCGCGACATGGCTTTAAAAAACTTGGCTGCAGTAAAAGACACATTAAGGTATGAAGATGCCAATGTATTTTTCACTGTTGGCTATATTAGGTTTTACACCTCTCATTAACTTATCCTGGGGTGCCGTTTCAAACTACTTTCCAAATATGTTGTTTAGCTCTTCCTCCAAATTTTGACATAAAGAAAAATGCACCTGAACCAGTTAGATTTTGAGAACTTAGGCAGTGAAGCAGACAACCTAATATTTTAGGCCTTTTCACTCATTAACAGGGTAACCTTACCCACCTAGCAGCAACCACAAATTTTATACTTGAGTGACCAAACCTCACCTATTCTGAGTCTACACATATATTTGCACCTATCTAAGCCTTTGAAATTAAAATTCAACCCCTTCCCTCCTCCCCATGGGCAATATTCTGATTTCATAGGGACTATTTAAAATTGCATATTTTTATGCCAGGTGCTATTGGCATCTTCATACCTTAATGGCTGGTAGTGCAGAGGTGCTTTATGGTTCTCGGTGAGGTGAGAAAATGGCCGAAAGAGCTGGGCTTACTAGTGCAATGGCATAAAAGAGGATTACCTATTATTGGCGGATCTAAAAAAAAAGGGGGGGGGAGGTGGGGATGTCATGGGTGCTCTTGGACCTTTCTCTTTTCCCTTTCCTCCCTCCACCCGAATTTTTCTATAACTAGTGCCCTGGATACCACATAATTCACCCATGCTCTCAGAAGCTATTGATCCTTACCTTTATATAGTCTCTGACATATTTGTATAGAAATATTCAAGAGGAGAGGAGGAATGGTGTAATCATGAAATCTAGAACTACATACTGTTTATCCGATACTAATGGAGGGATCAGTATGAAAGGCGACCCCACCTACTTTGCTTTTTTTAAATTCTGGATTCGTCCCCATTACCTGTACATACTATTCGTCAATATGGTTAGCTCATTCGGAATAGGAACTTCAACACTTTTATTGTCACTTTATAACTTCTGATTACGGCATGATTTAAGACATCGTTTTAGTATAAAGTCTGCAAATTTGTGCAGCGCTCCTTCAGAAGTCGATATCATTCCTGAGTATCCGATTGAAATTCAATATCATTTCACTGCAACACTGGAAAGGCAAATAAACAATGACTTTATATTTGTCACTGAGTCACCTTACCTTATCAAGCTTACTAAAAGGTGGAATATCGTAAGCATTCTGCTCTTAGGAACATGTTTTACCATGAGATACTAATTTTATTTGGCTTAAATATTTATTGTCGTACTTCCATAAATGTTCTTGGTACATCTTTTTGTAAGACAAAGCTAATTGTTTTTTGATTCCGTGTAAACAATATCTTTCAATCTGATATTCAAACCAGTATCGATCACAAAAACCGAAGTTCTAACAGAAAAAATGATTTCATTCGATCATTCGATAACTAGGGTTGCAGTATTGAACCGTGTAATGAAATAACCAGAAAATATCTGGCTCTCTTTGTAGGCATAGTCAAATGCGTGGTTCTGATGCAGCATCACAAACACAAATACTAAACTAACCAACTTGAAGAAATCGGATGCAAACTCTTCAACGCAGGTTTTGCACTTATTAACCTACCTAATATAAACTTGCATTAAAAAGTGTTGGTCAGTGGCGTTGCAGAGTAGATGTAAGGTTGGAATGGAGCTAGTGAGAGGGTGTAGTTTTGAGTGGGGACTCATGTGGAAGATAGAGATGGTTAAGAAGGGGCAACCCATGTGGCACGTATATCTTTACGGGAAAATAGTGTCTCTCCCCACCCCCTCCCCCACCCTCACCCCCATCCCACCTTCAGTCTCCATATCTACGCCACTGCTAAATGAAAATTCACACCTACGCCACAGCTGAATTAAAAACTCGCAAAGTAGATATCATTTAATACATTTTCCGCATCCGATTTCGACTTTGCATGCTTTTTTTTATCAGCACAACGTGAGCTCATGCATGTCTGCACCTTTACTAACACTGGTTACCTGGATGCCGGCCGGCAAGTTTGTATTTGTGATGCTCCACAGAAACGCTTCGCCTTCTTGCCTATTTGCACATCATGAATGGTGATATTGGTGGGGTAGAGAACAGAAGAGAGAAGAGGATAATAATCTGTAAATATTAAGTTGTGTGAAATATGCGACCCCAATAAATGTCAAAATTCGGCGACACAAGTTCCACCAAATTCGCTGTGTGCGGCGAGCCGAATGTTAACATGTTCAGCTTATTGAAAGGGACCTGCGCAGTTTGAGATTTAAGCCACTAATCCACCTTTAAAAGTTTTATCATTAAGAAAAACGGAGACTTAGGGCAGGGCACGCATCGAATTATTAGACTGGACCAAGCTTGAAACTATTCACACCTTTTTTTTTTTTTTTAGAAAACAAAAGTCTCGTTCAGATGCNTAGAAAACTTAAAAGTCTCGTTCAGATGCCTCTTAAAACAATCAAAAATGGCTTTAAACTTTACAACAATGGGAGTGTTTATATATAAGCAAGTGTAGTTAAAAAGGTAGCACACCGTATTGATTGCGTAGGTGGAGGCCTACGTTTAAACATGAGAGAACGATAGGTTATATTATATTTCGTACCTTGTAATGCCACTGCAAATATATTCAGGAAGCGAGATTACTTTGTTATCGATATCTGAATGTAGCTGCACATCAAGACTAAATCTTTAAAATCTTTTAATATTTCAGAAATTAGTGGAGTAAAGTCAATATTCGTGCCAAATTTGCCAAAGTTACTTGTATAACTATCCAACTGAGCCAAATTTTTCACACCCTGTCATGACGCTTTATTCCACATTATTGGGAAGCTGTGCTCAATTAAATTATCTCCCCCCCCCCTCCTTTTTTCTCTCCCTATCTATGTATAATTATAGAGTAGACCTCTGAACGGGCCAGTTTTATGGATGAGTGAGCGGCATTCCTGCCTGGGTTTTGGTCATATGAAATAGAATCAAAAATATTTTTGTCCAGCTTTTAGCATATTATCCAATGGGTTTGATCACCTGCTGCAGACAGTCGTTTGAATGTCTTCAGGATTACAGAGCTAACGTTTGCGGTGTATTTCGTACCATACTCTTTTCTTACATGTAGCTGTCTCTATTTTGATGTAGGAATCAGTACTGTCGGTGTGCTTCATGAATTCGCTCCTAAGTCGAGGCAGCCCTATTCGGAAGATGGGCAACTGGTCCAGTTTAAGACACAAATAGAAGTTTGATAGGGAAAAATGATATTTTAAAGCTTTCGGGTTTCTAATATAAGCCCACATCGGCACACAAAAACATGACATAAACCGTTTTCATTTCCTTCTTTATTTCTTCATGGGCATAATCTCACATTATTTTTTTTTCTCTTTCCATGGCGGCGAGACTTTGGCCCTGGTATGGGGTAGCTGCAGACCGTGAACCAGGAACGTGAGGCGATATGGCAACCTGATCTACCATGGACATCCAATATGTCAAGACAACAATCATGAAGAGAAAGCCACATGATCACCACATATACTGACGCTTGTGACAGCCTTGTTAAACAGTCAAGCAAAACACCTATACCTGGATTCAACTAGCTGGCGAAGGAACTTTTTTTTTCACAGGAATACTGGAAAGAACGGCAGGATTGACAGATCATGAAATTAGTACTGGACATAACAGACACTTTGATTAGCTGATCTATCCTAATGAGCAACAGATTCTGACCCACAAGAATCATGAATGGTAGAAACGTGTATGTGACATGGAAAACACAAAGACTACTTAATATCTGTCACAGAAATGAAGATGTGAAATTTTAAAAATTATGTCCATCAAATATTTTGTCAACAGAAAAACAAGACAGTGTTTAGGTATTTACTGTAGTGTTTGCCTAATAGTATTTTGTTTAAACATTTCTTTACCACTCAACATAAGTTAAGGGCAAAATGTTTGTGTTGGTTATAAGAAGTTAAATTCATCCGTCGATCACTAGCAGTATGACTGAAAACAGGTTTCTACAGATACAGAATTGTTATAACCACTTTCCCCAACAGGTCGTGTGATTATGTATTGAACTTGTGTTATTGGCCCAGAGTCTAATAAAGACTTTGAATCTTGACAAAATTTAATTGAATAGAATTAACATTGATGTGGACCCGTGCAGACAAAGAAAAGGTGTCTCACGAAATGGACCAATCTTAAAAGGTTTCTAGTCCCGTGTTTAAATATTTCCACCGTCCCTACCTGACAAGATGTGTAAAAAAAATATTTTATAAAATATAGATTGCGCTTAAAATCTTTTGGGTAGTAAAGTTTCCATCACATATTCTTGTAATACGGTTGTGTACATACTTTATTTCACCACTTACCTGCCAAGAGTTTTGAAAATGTGACGGTGCCATAGAGAGAGATTTAATAAATGCAAAGTGACAGATAACACGTTCTGCAAATGTTCTGCTGGAAAATCTCTATTTAAAGATTCGGTGGGAAAAGGTGCTCAAGTGCAGGTCAGGAGTTCTTTAAGTGTTAAACAGGCAAAATCTGTTCATGGACACGGATACTTTTACACCAGTTAGTTAATGTATCGGGAACCCTACTCTTAGACTTAACGCTAGCTGTTTTCAAGAGTTCCCGATGCGTTCACTAGACTTTTGTATGTTTATCCCTGTTTATGAACAGAATTTAACTTGTTTAACACTTAAGTGAGATCCTCTCCTGAATCTGGGTGCTTTTTCCTTTGAGCCCTTGAGATATTCTATATTGCTGTGGTCAAAGTTATTGCGCTAAGTTACTGTATTTTTTTTGCTCTCACTTATGCACTTTACGGCCAGTAGCCTTCGGTTGTGCCATGAAGATCTCCTAAAATTACAGTCGATATCGCACATTGAAACATCCTTTGAATATTATTTGCCCATCGAATTTTGGGGGCATTTCCATGGACAACAACACTGCACTGGCCTTCAGATGTTAAGTGCAAGCGCATCGCAAAGTAGAATTATTATTTGATCTTTGTCATAATATTGTGGTTGAATGATGAATTGAAAACAATTTTTGGATGAAGGTTTACAATATGTATAATCTGCCTAAATTTCAACAATAGACTGTATACTGTTCAGTTCCCTAGTCACGATCTCGCAGTTACAATTTCAGGCGACAATATCAGTATTAATATAGAAATGTTTAATTATATTAATTTTTTGTATGTCTGAAATTGAACATGTGTGACTTTTGAAAACGTTTCTTTCTATAGTTCCACATACAAAAGCTGCAGGTTTAAATTTTATCGGTGGGATCAGGGGGCCAATCCTATGTCCAAATGGAACAACGTAATGCAAAACTTTTACATTTTAGTTCGGATTTCTTAGGGGCTAAAATTGCACAGATGGGCATACATATAATGTGACATTTTCTGAGATTACCATCATATTGTACTTCACGGACTAAATGTGAAATTTATCAGTCGTGATATACAATATGATCGGGACTCCAGAGAATGCCATATGCGCATGCCTACCTCTGCCATAAGGCTCGTAGCAGATCTTAATATGAAAATGAAAGCTCTTAAATATTAAGCTCAGCTGGTCCATTAGTACTCCTCACAACTTATACAAGTCCACACGGACTTGTATTGTCATACATTTGAGATTATAATGAGGTTCACACTTTTTTCTGTAAGGAAAGGATTTTAGACATCTTTTAATCACTTAGCATGAGCTTAAGACATTTTCTGATTGGAGTAAGTGTAATCTGTAGATTGGTGACGCTGTCAATAATTATTAAAGTCTACTATGAATATCTATCTCATTGTTTGTACCGAATGTTCGTAGGAGGAGTTGTGTATTTCAGCAGTGCAAACTTATAAAATATCACAGACTCAATTTAAAATTTGTTAAGTGCAACAAAGAAATTCAGGTGTTTACCAGCTGAGGTCTTTCGTGGATAGAAATACTTAGAGGTCCGATGAACGCATCAGATATTACATATTAGATTCATTTCATCCGCAGATATTAAGTTGTGACGTTATCAGACTTCGTGAAACGTATTGTTATCCAGGATCACACCTTAACTTGTTAACACTTTAAGAGGTCCTCTTTTGTATTTTGGCTTGTTTTTCTCTGTTGTTCTCCCATATTATTATGGGCGTTGTTTCTTTAGACTGTAATGTTCCTCTTCATTTACAAACGTATTAGTATTTCCTTGTTTAGCTTGTCTATCGTCCCATCTCATAAAAAATGTATATTTTCTTTGGAAATTACACAGTTGCTTACAGATAGTTTTGAAAATTTAACGGTGCTTTCACTATTTTAGAGATCTAAGAGATATAGGAAGAGGTCTGCAATGACTCATGATAGTTCATCTTAAAAAAAAAATTCTTCCATAGTTGCCTTGTACAACTTAACAGATGTATTGAATTGTAGGCATCAGTTAGGAAATGTACTCAAGTGCAGGGCATAAGTTTCTTAAGAGTTAGGCAACCAAGGTTTATTCATGCACACGGATAAACTTACACCAGCTGGTAAACGTGTGGGGAACCCTTCTCTTAGAACCAATTTTCAAGAATTCCCCACGCGTTCATCAGACTCTATGTCTTTCCATGTCCATTAACAAAACTTGAATTGGCTAACACTGAAATAAATCCTCTCTTGCATCTGGGTTCTTATCCTGCTGAGCCCACGAGGTTTTGTGTAAAAGAAAACAGTATAGTAGCAGTAGTCAACTGGGTATAGTAGCAGTCTTACTCTATTTTAATGCCCTCCACTTTTGCATCGTATGGTTATTAGCTTTGGTGGTGTCCATGAAGATCGCCTAAAATTCCTATCCGTCTGGAACACTGAAACATCTACTTAACAATTTCTAAATCGAATTTTGGGTGCATTTCCATGGACAACAACACTGCACTGACCATCCAATGTCAAAAGTTCAAGCACATGGGAAAGTTGAACTACCACTTTGTCGTATGTCTTTTGCATAGGTTGATAAGAAAATGCATAATTTACTTAAACTGTAACTGTAGATTGCATATAGAATGACTTGACAATCATACTGTTTACATTCCCTTACTACGATCCCGCAATTACAATTTATGGCAGCAACTTTGTTGATTATTGTAAACATTTGCAGCTATATTGTTATACTTGGGTGAATCTGAAGTTGAAAACGTCACATTCCATTGCAGTTTGTTTCTTTAGTTCCACAAAGGAAAGCTGCAGGTTTTAGCCTTACTTTACATGCGTAAGCAACTCATGAATCCGCACCTTTCTTGTATGTGGGACCAGAAGATCAGTCTGTTTTAAAATGAGACCACATAACATTGAGCTATAATTTTACAGTTAAATCGAGGCAGAGGTGGACTTGCGCATTAGGACATTTCCGGGCATCACGATCATACTGCACGTTACAAATTAGATGTGAAATTAACATCTGATTCTAGTTTGTAAAGGACTATACGATCCTAACACCAGAATATGCCATTTGCGCATGTCTGCCTCTGCCATGATGATCCGTAAGAGATGTAGATTTGGACATAGTCTGACCTATCAGTATTCCACACTAATGTACCAGTCTACACTGACTTGTTTTATCACGATCTTGACATTCGTATGAGACTTGAACTTTTTTTTTGTTTTTAAGAAAATGAATAAATAATAGAAATATCCCAATAATCTGATTCGTATAAGTTTAAGACATCTTCTAAATTTAAACATTATCTGTCCGTGTGTAGATTTGCAAGTTATAGTATACTGTCACAATCAATAATAATTACATCCTATTATAAATATCTATCACATTGTTTGTTCTGAATGTTCTTAGAATGTCTGGCATATCTTAGCAGTAGAATACTATGAAGGACTCAACCCAAAATATGTTAAAGTGCTGGAGGGAGTTGTTTACGTGTTTACCAACTGAGGTCTGGTCTCCCTTGGATAAACATTATTCATAACGTCTGATGGCCGCGTCAGGAATTATTTACTTAGTCATTATGTTATCAGTTATCAGACCCTGTGAAATATTGCTATCCAGGATCACACCTCAGTTTGTTAACATTTTAGAAGCTCCTCTTTTACACTCTAAGCTCTTTACCGCATCCTCATATTACTATGGTCAATAGTTCAGCAGACATTAGTGTAATGGCTCCTCGACATTTACGAGCGTATTTGGATATCGCCTCATCAGGTTTGATCATGGTCCTGTTTTCTCTGTGTTCCCAGCAATGATATATCTTTAACCCAGCAATGATATATCTTTAAACGAGTGTTCAAGAAAACCAGTCAGAGAAGTGCAGGGGCACTCTTTCCTGTGTGGCTTTCTTGAATACTAACAACTTTCATTGTCAGTGTCAGTGAGGGAACATGGCGAATAAGGACAAACGTGCACACATGTAAAAGGATATAAATTATTTCACACACGGTTTTTCTTTTTTGACTGCTATCTGAAATCTTACTTGAACAAAATATATGAAAATGGACCATACGCACTTCTGATTTTAAGTTTTGCTTACCTATATTCTGGATTGCTCCCAATCAATATGATAGCGAGCAACTCCGTCTCACGGCAAGATTTGACGATCAAAACATAATTAGTGGTCTTGAAAACTGCCAAATTCCAGCACGTTTGTATATTCCCTATCCGATTTAACTCAGTGGTTTGGACAATCTTCAAGATCATTATCTTTGTAATCGTCAAATGTCAACGTGAGAGCACGACGAACAGGTCAGAACACGTGAGCAGTCTGTTAAGAAGACACCTTTGCCTTTGTTGATATTTTGATATATTTACTTAACATCAGCTGCCTAGTAATGTCACTGATTATATTGTTGTATTACATTCTATATGTTCCTCACTTTCATCGTAAGAATTAGTCCCAGATGTAACGTTACATACAGTTCTCACAACATATAATATGTGCAGAAAAGCTTAAGGAACTGTTTATATACCACAGATTTATCTCTTCATAAAAGATTGGTTGTTAATATTATATGCTACTCACGTTCATCTACTATCAGTGAAACGCCAGTGGCTTGTTACATGAAGTCTCTTCCAAGTTTACTTAACTATAGACTATACTAAGCTGTGGCTCACGTAATAATCCAATGATGTTGCGGATGGTGAAAGTGATTGGCTTAACCAACTTTATGCTCATATTATGGGTAAACTTGTGTAGAAATTATAAAACCCTCATTTTTAAAGCCAGTCCTGTATAAAATGTTTAGCGATGATGAGGTAGCCGAATACCTCTTACGAACTGGTTAGTTTGCGTTACATTCTGGTATTGTCCAGTTTTATTTGTCATAATTCTAATGCTCATAAAAATCAACCAGCATTTTAGCACTTTGAAAATTCTGCACAGTTATGTTATGTATAATTGGTAAAGCTGCTATGAACTAAAAAAAAACCTGCCTTGAGTGTAGAGCAAATGACGTTATTGGCTTCACAAAGCGTACATTGGTCTTTGGTCATATTAAGGGTGGCATGTTTAGGCTGTGAGTAGCTAAGGACGTTCATTACTCTTCGCTCAGAGCAGTTAAGACCATTATTAGACTGTTATGGTTGAGCTGGATTTCCAGCCGCTTCATTTTTGTGTGCTATGCTTTATTCTTTGCACCCTCGCTTGCCATGAGCTTTTGTGTTCCTGAAACTCGCTCACATTCATCTGAAATGCAGCTCAGTATCCTCCGCTGGCCATTCTGAGCGGTTTCTACCAACACTGATGCAGTGAAACCATAAATCTGTTGTAATTCTTGCTAATAGTGTTGAACCCTTTCCATGACAATAAAACATTTAAATATAAAAAGCACAATATCTTAAGCTTTTATTTTTTTCCTGTAATATATCTGTAATGGAACATCATGAGCATACCTGTATTTTCGTTTCCATGACCGCAAATATTGCACACCAAAACGATCAACATTTCATCAAAAATTATCAAAAGTTATTTTCCTTGGTTGAATTGATGAATGTGGATGATTTATTTAGAACAGAGCCGCTATTTAATTTGTCGACTTAGCAAAGCTTTACTGAGCTATTCATAACATATTTTTAACATGGGTAGCCCAGTTTGGCTTTAAGAGGTTGCAAAATTATATTACCTCGCTTGTCTTAACAATTTTATTTCCTTGAAAATAATAAAATGGGAATTTTATGCCTGAGAATTTTATGCACGAAAGTCCCAATTCCTCACAGCTGTTGAATATAAGCCTATTCGACACTCAGCTCTCTTACATGGCAGACATGAGAATCACTATCATGTTCGTATTTTAGCATTTATCGGTCACACAAGAATGATAGTGTTTTCCATTGATTCCAAAACAAATTTTGACCATAAAATGTAAAGAGTGAACTTTCGGCCAGAGTGGACATATTGGTTTCTCAAGCTGGTTGTGCCATGCCATAATATAACATTTGTACAGTGTTGTAACGATTTCTATAGGTTTTGTCAGTAACGTAATTGTCGAATCCAACTGTACTCAGACAATCTTTACTTGGTAATTTACCTTTATAATCAAAACATGGCTAGGGCGCATGCATTGTACCATATTTTTTTTATTATACTCTTTGTTGCACTCATAACCCGTTCAGGGACCTGAAAGTCATTCAGCGTTCCACCACGGCCTGCATCGAAGGAGTGATAATGTTTGGGTGAATTCCGCGAGCAAGGGAACCTCATTATGCCCATTTGTTTAAGAATACTAGGAGGTTCCCCGTTCTACGAACGGAAAGGAAAGGAGGATAAAAATAAGAGTATTTGAGATAGATTTATGAGGAACACAAAGTACAGATGATAAGAGAACATAATATATATTGACATTTGTCCGCACAGATGAACAAAGCTTCACCACACCGCATGACGCGCAATCTGAGAATGAAAGTCACGATAACCAAACGTCGCGCGATCTGAGAATGGAAGTTCCGGTCTGAGACGGAAATGACGGACTTGACGGAAGTACATTATCACGTCGTATTCGCAATCATCGATTGCTAGATGATAATTATGACTCAATTTCTGAAAAATATATACGTTTTCGGAAAAAAAATATTTAGACCACGTACAGGTTTGGTAGATTTTACATACGTGTGCCAGGTATCATTCCTGTATGTTGCGTATTAAAAAAGCCTTTGCGGGAACAACGTTGGGCCCAAGCTCCATTATTATATGATTAAAGCCATTACAATTAATGTGGAGCTGTTGCCAAAAGTGAAGTACATCTCATGTAGGCTAAGGGTCAGTCTAGCGCCTCGGTACATTTCTCCGTAGAGCATAGTCTCTATCAACACTACTAATGCCCTACAGGAGAAACTTGTCTTGATGCTTGCCTGACCCATAGTCCCACATGATTTATGCCTTATTTTGCATTCTTTTTGAAATGCCCTGCCGTCAGTCAAAATGAGACTTATGTCGCTAGCTCGGAAATGAAATGTAAGTATATATCACCTTCTGACTGGGATCATCTGAAAATGAATTTGTTGCAGAAATAATGTATCTCGGTTTTATGAATAACTCTTGCGGTTTTGTGAGACAGATTATATGATTTTCTTTTTCTTCAGGTAAGTTTCTCTCAAAATATGTTCCATTGCACAGAAGCTACCCTAGTTGCTTCAAACAACTATATCCCGGTCAGAATAATGCTGGTTTAAACTAAATTCACAAAAAGACATTATACATTTAAAGTTATTGGCATGATTTGAAAACTTAACGAAGCGACTTCAGCTTCATCTTGACTGGCTGTAAATAAACTAGTTCTGCTTCCACTCAATTTTTGTAGGGTGGACAGAACTTGTAAGTCACCAACATAACACAAACCATGAAATGTTATGAAATGTTTTATGTGTTATATTTTTGTTGTCCGAAAATATTACTGATATATATACTTGTTGAAATAAATAGTGATTGATTGTTACTACAGAGTTGTAATGTTTCTTACGTGATTTTCGCAAATGGAGAGACTGACTGCAAGGATGTTAAATGCTTACCACCTTTTGAAATTATGTTAACGAAAGTAGATAGAATCTAGTGGGCTTAGATATTAATTGTTCAGCCAAATAAAAGCATGTTTCATAAACAGCCAAGATAGCGACTCCGACACAGAATCATGTTCCAAAAGGCTGTTGTGCAAACATATTTGAGAAACCATTTCATTCTCTTTTGTCAATCCAGTCTTCTGTAAACTAAACTAGTGGTCATTTTTCGGCGAAAGCTGGGGTCGAATAGGAAAATGGGCGGCAGTTTGCTACAATGATAGTTGAGAACGTATTACTTACATTGTTCACACCTGTATAACTGGCATTTTAAATTACTGTTTACCCGTTCTCGCAGAGGGAAGATCAGTAATGGCTGGCAAATATGGAAATATAAGAAACAAAGACAATGGAGTTAAACAGCATGTGTGTAATAGTAATGCCCCTGGTCTTTATTAACACTAGTCATAAAGTTGCTTTGTCAGATGTCTTAGGGTGCATTGTAGACACACCAGCGTATTTGATGGCACGTGGAAAATCAACACACACATATTTTGTGGTGACAGCATTTAGGAATGTAAATCATAACAATTCTGAATGTGACCAACAATTAATAACAATGGCAAGGATATTTTGGTAAAGCCACATGAACAATTACAGGCATGGGGGTGACGCATGAGCATTCAGGATAAATAGAAATTGATGGCCTAGAGACGACCCCGAACTACTGGCGAAATTGGCATTATGTTTGTCTGAACTATTGCCATATAGAGTAAATATTGGTTGTGTTTGTTAATAATAACTGTCGAAATTATCGTGTGTCATGTAGAAAACACTGTTTGAGCGAAATTCAAAACGTCAATATCCCCGGTGACAAAATACGAAGTAACTGGTACTAGGTTAATTTTGTTAGATGGCATGCTCATTATTAAATTTTGTATGTAAAAAAAAGTAGGCCACTCACAACAGCTCTACCTATATTAATGATATACTTTCTTTGAATTGTAATATGTCGTTAACAATATTTCAGTCACCATAAAGTAATTTCTTCATAACTTGACCACGTATCTCTAAAACGAAAAGATCGACCTAGATCTGTTAGTTCTCTATGCGAAAATAGTTGAATGACGCGCCGGCTCACGTTGTCGTCCTGAATTTTTGTGACCACCATTTTGTAACAATCACTCTCTCAAGCACGGCGTCCAGGCCAGCTTATTTTCCATAATAATCAAAGTTTAGAACCAGTTGTTCCCGATCGCGAAATGTCCGCTGAGATGACCAAGAAACCTCCACTGGTCAGTGACGAGGCACGTCGAATTTTCTTGTGGATCAATTATGGCATCGTGTGTCAGGCTCTAGTTCTGTTTGGCACCGTGACAAACATCATCAACATCATCTGCTTTGTCAAGCAAGGTTTCAAGGACTCGGTCAACGTTAGCTTGTTAGGTATTTTTACAACCCTACTTTACTTTTACAACTTTAATTCGCACCTGGATGTAATGCCCTAGTATGGTAGAGCCACAGATGGCCAAAATATGTCGGTGGATCCGAAAATTCATGGCTTTCCCCAGAAAACGCGTGAAATTAGACAAAGTGGCTGTATAAGCGTGTTCCACCAATCACACCAAATTTTAGTATGATGCAGTTTTCCCTCGGCAAACAACAGGCTTCTAAATTACACAGGCGATAACAATTCCAGGCAATTAAATACCTTCACTGTGTTTTGGAAGAGTCTCTTACTAGCAGATGTTCTTTCAGTTTTTGAAAGTGGCAAAAGGCAGGTGGGCCCATAATTTGGTGCAGGGGGGAAGGGATCTGAAGACGCAGCAGACAGATTCTGCCACTACTACATTTTCTGTCTTTTAACAAAAAGGCACATATGCAATTTCCATTGCATCTGTGCCTTTTTGTCAAAAGACGGCAGACTTGATGGGTATGGGTTTGTGGAATGATCTGTAAGTGTGTACCTCTACTTCATTTTGAATCCTGTCATTAGCAAAGCAAATATTTATCTTAATAAACTTCGCTGTATTGTCATGAGGGGCATTGTTAAGAACTCGGATGTGTTCACTTTGCCAAAATCTTGCGTTATCTGGGCAACGTAGCCGAATAGTTAAGCTACTGGACTCAAATCAAGGTCTTTGTTTCTATTCCAGACCATGGTCATGTTGTACGTGCCTTGGGAAAGCATTTCATTCACATTTTTCTTAATCCACCCAGCTGTAAAATGGATACTTGGCAATAGACGTGGAAGATATTTTCAGGAGGCTAAAGATCAGCGCCTGTAAATGGCAGCAACACAACAGGGAGTTTAGAATGTCCCAGCGTGATCAGACCTGCCGGGTAAATAATAGTGTGAAGTCGCGTGAGCGGACATTAGCCTGGATACGCATTATTGTATTATTATTATGTTTTTGATGTACCCTGATATATCCTGATATACTTGTGGACTCCAGAACATGGAAACGAATTATCACAACAACCTCAGTGCACAAGTCAAGCACTGTTTGAATTGAGAAGTCATCCTTCAAGTGTGGCTCTGAGCACTGCAGTGCAAAGGGACCAACGTTGTTTTACGTACATTTGCCCATAACAAATCCTGCTTTCTCTTTACACTTTTAACTATCTCTACGAAATCATAAAGTATCATAAAGTCGCAATGTTTAGCACTGTCCATTGCTGGGGAGACTTTAAATTGATTAAGGGATGAAAATAACTGTCGGATCTACAGGCAATTGGATAACTGCTATTTTATCTGATTTCTTAATGTTTGTTCTGTGGGAATTATTGCAGGCTTAAACCAGAATCGAATTACATTCCGTTCTAACATACGGATTCTGAAATTAAGTATGCATGATTTAACATTAAATCTTCATCTACAATAAGCTTTTTTTTTTTTTTTTAATTATGTAAGGTACATTTTTTCTATCAACAGCAAACTGGCCCGGTAACTTAAGCCTTTCAGCGCACTAAATCAGGTGCCAAAGTGAATAGAACTATACTCTTCAACATTTACGTTTTATCTTTGTCGGAATGATTTCTTAACTATGTAACGCTCGCGCGTTCCTATCCAAACAACACCCAAGGTTGAGGCGGGTTTATGAATACAGTCACCTCCACCTGGTCCTAATCACAACTCCTCAAGAGCACGAAAGAAGTTGAGGTTAAAAAACGTTGACATTGTCCACTCACTTTCATACAAAAACATGGCGTGTTGTTATGTGGAAAATTTCACGCTTCAGCGGAAGTTGTGATTATCCAGGCTGCGAATAAGCGGAATCGACATTAGTTTGAATCTGTTCATACTCACTATAGCTCCACTGTAAAGTATGCCGTATTTCCGTCTAAATATCTTGGATTAAACGCCAGCTTAAGGTTATTATCCTCTTTTATCGGTTATACATGTTTGTAACACGTCATTATGATCTGGGAGACAGGCGCTTTTATTCAAATTAGCGTGCATTTTACCTAAGAAAATAAGCACAGTCCACATCGTCATTTGTTCTAAAATAAGAAAGAACAGAACAGAATAGAATAGAATAGAATAGAATAGAATAGAATAGAATAGAATAGAATCACTGCTTGTCCTTTCTGCAGAAATATTTCTTGACTGGATACATAGTATGACATATTATTATCACAATCCTCAATATGAC
>JAWQUT010000159.1:132085-146745 GCA_033807755.1 Ellobium chinense
CCCCCCCCTTTCTGTCTGACGTTCATATTGCAGTTGAACTTGTCTTGACACCGAGAACTATCAGTTTTGGACATGAGAATGAGGTAAATGGTGAGCAAGAGGGCGGGTCACACTCAGCTGTTAGAACTAATATTCGTAGACTATGCGGATGGAAGGATGAACATAAGTACGAATATATACTAAATATTAGCAAAGAAGAGATCGGAGAGTTGTTGATATCTCTCAATAATGTAGAACAGAAATCAAATGTTACACAGGAACATATAGGTAGTTTCGCACAGAAATTAGAGAACATCTTGCTGAACGCTGCTGGATGCTACGAAAACATGTGGACTGATGAGCACAAACGGATTCGAGAAAAAAGATCACAAAAGTAAATACAACGAGTGGTCCACACCAGAGTGCCTTAACTTACGAAAAGAATATATGAATGCAAGAAAAATCTATCATATAACCAAATCAGACAGAGACTATCAAACCTTACTAAACAAAAGTAAAGAATACAAAAATCGATGAACAGGGCCATAGCTGCTTATAGACAAGCGCTAAATCAGAAACTGACCAGGGCTAAAAGTATGGATCCACAGTATTTTTGGAAAGTGCTGAACAATAAATCGAATACCCCAAAAATAACTGCAGAATTAGATAACTTATACAAATACTTTAAGAAGGTAAACCAAGGAGAGAATGAGATCGGAGAGTTCGATGAAATAAATGACATGGTAGATGATGGCGGAAACCAGGTTCTAAATGGAAAAATAACAGATAAAGAAATATCAGAAACTGCTAAAAATATCAGTAACCGTAAAGCCGATGGTCCTGATCAAATAAAAAATGAATATATTAAATCTTCCCTTGATATACTCATGCCAGTTTACACAAAACTTTTTTAACCAAATTTTCGAATACGGACTACACCCCGAAGCATGGACAGTTGGAGCCATAATGCCAATATACAAAAAGAAAGGCGATACTGAAAATCCAGAAAACTACAGGCCTATTACCTTATTAAGCTGTATGAGTAAACTGTTCACGTCTGTTCTGAATAATCGATTATCCAAGTACCTCAACAATACAGGACAATTACATGAAAACCCGGCGGGCTTCCGATCGGGCTATTCCACGACAGATCACGCGTATGTGTCAACAGCTCTAATAGAATATGCAACAATAAAACATAAATCGATCTATTGTGCGTTTATAGACCTGGCTAGGGCCTATGACTCGGTCTGGAGAGAGGGACTATTCAAAAAGTTAGTAGAAAATAGGATTTACGGGAATTTTCTTAAAATTGTTTACGTCATGTATAAATAGACCAAATTTTACATAAAGTTGAGTGCTACAGTACGTTCAGGGGCATTTCCATGCAACATCGGAATTAGACATGGCGAGAACCTCTCTTGTCTGAATTTTTGCCTGTTTCTAAACGATCTGGAAACATTTCTCGGTGGAATTAATGTTAAAGCAGTAGAACATAGATGTATTTCTTGAACTGTTGGCACTTTTGTATGCTGACGATACGATATTGCTTACAGACACGTGTAGTGGAATGAAAAAAGCACTCGCGGCCTATGCGGGCTATTGCCAGGAATGGAAATTACACATAAATACAGACAAAACTAAAATTATGATATTTGGTAGGAAGGGACGTAACGCTGAATGCTATCTGGGAGGTGTACCGATAGAATTAGTGCCAGAATACAAATACCTTGGTATCAACTTTAGTAGAAACAAAAAATTTCCCAAGGCCAGAAAATGAAATGTGGAAAAGGGGATGAGGGCGATGTACGGTGTTTATTCAAAGAGTAGGTCATTAAATCTATCTGTGAGCTGTCAGATACACCTATTTAACATCCTTGTGAAACCCATACTTTTATATGGATGTGAGATATGGGGACATGATCTCACCCCATTTAAGAGGTCCTCCTTTGTATTTTGGCTTTTTTTTTTTTTTGTTCTCTTCATATTATGGTCGTTTTTGTAGACTACTGTTCCCCTTAATTTACAAACGTATTAGTATTTCCTTGTTTAGCTTGTCTATAGTCCCATCTCATGAAAAATGTATGTTTCTTTGGAACTACATAGTTGCTTACATTTGACCATTTAACAGTGCTGTCACGATATTAGAGATCTAAGAAACATAGGAAGCGGTCTGCAACGACTCATGGAAGTTCCATCTTTAAAAAACTTTCTCTCATAGTTGCCTATACAGCTTAACAGATGTATTGAATTGCAGGCATCAGTTGGGAAATGTACTCAAGTGCAGGGCATAAGTTCCTTAAGAGTTAGGCAGCCAAGGTTTATTTATGCACACGGATAAACTTACACTGGCTGGTAAACATGTGGGGAACCCTTCTTTTAGAGTAAGGCACTCCCAATTTTCAAGAATTCCCCATGCCTTCACCAGACTCTGTATGTCTATCCATGCCCATTGACAAAACTTGAACTGGCTAACACTGAAATAAATCCTCTCTTGCATCTGGGTTCTTATCCTGCTGAGGCCACGAGATTTTGTGTAAAAGAAAAAAGTTTAGTAGCAGTAGTCAACTGGGTATAGTAGCAGTCAAATTAGGTATTTTCAGCTCCATCACGTGACCTAGGAAATCTTGCTCACACGTTGCTTTGTTTACATGCTCTGCTCATGTATGATTACTCGTCACGTATCAAAATATCCAAACAATCCCTAGATCACGTGGTGTAACTGACCCGTCTGAAAATACCTCATTCAATGTCCTACGTTATTTTAATGCCCTCCACTTTTGCATCTTATGGTTGTTAGCTTTGGTGGTGTCCATGAAGATCGCCTAAAATTCCTATCCGTCTCGAACACTGAAATATCTACTTAACAATTTCTAAATCGAATGTTAGGTGCATTTCCATGGACAACAACACTACACTGACCAGCCAATGTCAAAAGTGCAAGCACATGGGAAAGTTGAACTACCACTTTGTCGTATGTCTTTTGCATAGGTTGATAAGAAAATGCACAATTTACTTAAACTGTAACTGTAGATTGCATATAGAATGATTTGACAATCATACTGTTTACGTTCCCTTGCTACGATCCCGCAATTACAATTTATGGCAGCAACTTTGTTGATTATTGTAAACATTTGCAACTATATTGTTATACTTGGGTGAATCTGAAATTGAAAACATCACATTCCATTGCAGTTTGTTTCTTTAGTTCCACAAAGGAAAGCTGCAGGTTTTAGCCTTATTTTACATGCGTAAGAAACTCATGAATCCGCAACGTTCTTGTGTGTGGGACTAGGAGATCAGTCTGTTTTAAAATGGGTTCACATAACACTGAGCTATAATTTTACAGTTAATCGAGGCAGAGGTGGACTTGCCCATTATGACGTTTCTGGGCATCACAATCCTACTGCACGTTACAAATTAGGTGTGAAATTAACATCTGATTCTAGTTTGTAAGGGGCTATACGATCTTAACACCAGAATATGCCATTTGCGCATGTCTACCTCTGCCATGATGATCCGAAAGAGATCTAGATTTGATCANCTATTAATTTACTTATGTGTGTATCTATATCTGTGTGCTCTTGCCTATGTATAGCGTGATTTTGATGTGCACTTGTCCGAGACAAATTTCCTGTGAAAGGATAAATAAAGTTTATCTTATCTTATCTTATCTTATCTTATCTTCTAAATTACACTGTCTTTCCGTGTGTGATTTGCAAGTTACAGTATACTGTCACCATCAATAATAATTACATTGTATTATAAATATCTATCACATTGTTTGTACTGAATGTTCTTAGAATGTCTGGCATATCTTAGCAGTAGAATACTATGAAGGACTCAGCCCAAAATATGTTGAAGTGCTGGAGGGAGTTGTTTACGTGTTTACCAACTGAGGTCTGGTCTCTCTTGGATAAACATATTCACAACGTCTGATGGCCGGGTCAGGAATTATTTACTTAGTCATTATGTTGTCAGTTATCAGACCCTGTGAAATATTGCTATCCAGGATCACACCTCAGTTTAACATTTTAGAAGCTCCTTTTTTACACTCTAAGCTCCTTACCGCATCCTCATATTACTATGGTCAAATAGTTCAGCAGACTTTAGTGTAATGGCTCCTCGACATTTACGAGCGTATTTGGATATCGCCTCATCAGGTTTGATTATGGTCCTGTTTTCACTGTGTTCCCAGCAATGATAGATCTTTAAACGAGTGTTCAGTCCGAGAAGTGCAGGGGCAATCTTTCGTGTGTGGCTTTCTTGAATACTAACAACTTTCATTGTCAGTGTCAATGAGGGAACATGGCGAATAAGGACAAACGTGCACTTAAATGTGCACACATGTAAAAGGAAATAAATTATTCCACACACGGTTTTTCGTTTTTGACTGCTATCTGAAATCTTATCTGAACAAAATAATATATGAAAATGGACCATACGCACTTCTGATTTTAAGTTTTGTTTATTTATATTCTGTATTGCTCCCAATCAATATGATAGCGAGCAACTCCGTCTCACGGCAAGATTTGACGATCAAAACATTATTAGTGGTCTTGAAAACTGCCAAATTCCAGCACATTTGTATATTCCCTATCCGATTTAACTCAGTGGATTTGGACAATCTTCAAGATCATTATCTTTGTTTGTAATCGTCAAATGTCGACGTGAGAGCACGACGAACAGGTCAGAACACGTGAGCAGCCTGTTAAAAAGACACCTTTACCTTTGTTGATATTTTGATATATTTACCATCAGCTGCCTAGTAATGTCACTGATTATATTAATGTATTACATTCTATATGTTCCTCATTTTCATCATAAGAATTGAGTCCCAATTGTAACGTTGCATACAGTTCTCACAACATATAATAATATGTGCAGAAAAGCTTAAGGAACTGTTTATATACTACAGATTTATCTCTTCATAGAAGGTTGGTTGTTAATATTATATGCTACTCACGTTCATCTACTATCAGTGAAACGCCAGTGGCTTGTTACATGAAGTCTCTTCCAAGTTTACTTAACTGCACTATAGACTATACTAAGCTGTGGCTCACGTAATAATCCAGTGATGTTGTGGATGGTGAAAGTGATTGGCTTTTATGTCTAGTCGACAAGACAAGCAGTATACTGCTACCAACTTTATGCTCATATTATGGGTACTCTTGTGTTGAAATTATAAAACCCTAATTTTTAAACCCAGGCCTGTATAAAATGTTTAGCGATGATGAGGTAGCCGAATACCTTTTACCAACTGGTTAGTTTGCATTACATTCTGGTATTGTCTAAATTTATTTGTCATAGTTCTCATACTCATGAAAATCTATCAGCATTTTAGCACGTTGACAATTCTGCACAATTATGTCATGTATAATTGGTAAAGCTGCAATGAACTGAAAAAAAAAAGAAGCTGTCTCGAGTGTAGAGGAAATGACGTTTTTGGCTTCACAAAGCGTAAATGTGCCGTCTTTGGTCATATTAAGGGTGGCATGTTTAGGCTTTGAGTAGCTGAGGACGTTCATTCCTCTTCGTTTAGGGCAGTTAAGACAAGTATTAATAGGCTGTTATGGCTGAGCTGGATTTCCAGCCGCTTCATTTTTGTGTGCTACGCTGCATTCTTTACACTCTCACTTGCCTTGAGCTTTTGTGTTCCTGAAACTCGCTAACATTTATCTGAAATGCAGCTCAGTATCTTTCGCTGGCCATTCTTAGCGGTTTCCACAAACACTGATGCAGTGAAACCATAAATCTATTGTAATTCTTGCTAATAGTGTTGAACCCTTTCCATGACAATAAAACATTTAATTATAAAAAGCACACTGTAATGGAACATGATGAGTCTACCTGTATTTTCCTTTCCATGACCGCAAATGTTGCACACCAAAACGGTCAACATTCCATCAAAAATTATCAAAAGTTATTTTCCTTGGTTGAATTGATGAATGTAGATGATTTGTTTAGAAGAGCGAGCAGCTATTTAATTTGTCCACTTAGCAAAGCTTTACTGAGTTATTCATTATTTTCAACATGGATAGCCCAGTTTGGCTTTAAGAGGTTGCAAAATTATTTTACCTCGCTGGTGTGAACAATTTTATTTCTTTGAAAACAATAAAATGGGAATTTTATGCACGTAAGTCCCAATTTTCCTCACAGCTGTTGAATATAAGCCTATTCGACACTCAGCTCTCTCTTACATGTTATGATCAAAACTTTTTGTTGG
Organism: Ellobium chinense; assembly: GCA_033807755.1. Taxonomy (NCBI): domain Eukaryota; kingdom Metazoa; phylum Mollusca; class Gastropoda; order Ellobiida; family Ellobiidae; genus Ellobium; species Ellobium chinense. The sequence continues at coordinate 138,291 of JAWQUT010000159.1, forward strand.
TGTACATGAGAATCACTCTCATGTTCGTATTTTAGCATTTATCGGTCACACAAGAATGATAATGCTTTCCATGGATTCCAAAACAAATTTTGACCATAAAATATAAAGAGTGAACTTTCGGCCAGAGTGGACATATTGGTTTCTCAAGCTGGTTGTGCCATGCCATAATATAACATTTGTACAGTGTTGTAACGATTTCTATAGGTTTTGTCAGTAACGTAATTGTCGAATCCAACTGTACTTAGACAATCTTTGCTTGATAATTTACCTTTATAATCAAAACATGGCTAGGGCGCATGCATTGTACCATCTTTGTTGCACTTATAGCCCGTTCAGGAACCTGAAATTCATTCATCGTTCCACCACGGCCTGCATCAAAGGAGCTGATAACTTATGTTTGGGTGAATTCCGCGAGCAAGGGAACCTCATTATGCCCATTTGTTTAAGAATTTCAAAGCCATTACAATTAATGTGAAGCTGTTGCCAAAAGTGAGGTACATCTCATGTAGGCTAAGGGTCAGTCTAGCGCCACGGTACATTTCTCCGTAGAGCATAGTCTCTATCAACACTACTAATGCCCTACAGGAGAAACTTGTCTTGACGCTTGCCTGACCCATAGTCCCACACGATTTGCGCCTTATTTTGCATTCTTTTTTAAAATGCCATGCCGTCAGTCAAAATGAGACTTATGTCGCTAGCTCGGAAATGAAATGTAATTATATATCACCTTCTGACTGGGATCATCTGAAAATGAATTTGTTGCAGAAATAGAGAATGAAAAATTTGTATCTCGGTTTTATGGATAACTTGCGTTTTTGTTAGATTATATGATTTTTTTTTTCTTCAGGTAGGTTTCTCTCAAAATATGTTCCATTGCACAGAAGCTACCCTAGTTGCTTCAAACCACTATATCCCGGTCAGAATAATGCTGGGTTAAAACAAAAATTTACAAAAAGACGCTATACACTTAAAGTTATTGGCATGATTTGAAAACTTAAGAAGCGACTTCAGCTTCATCTTGACTGGCTGTAAATAAACTAGTTCTGCTTCCACTCAATTATTTTAGTAGGGTGGACAGAACTTGTAAGTCACCAACATAACACAAATCATGAAATGTTATATGTGTTATATTTTTGTTGTCCGAAAATATTACTGATATATATATACCTCTTGAAATAAATAGTGATTAAATGTTACTTTAGAGTTGTAATGTTTCATACGTGTTTTTCGCAAATGGAGAGACTGACTGCATGGATGTTAAATTCTTAACACCTTTTAAAATTATGTTAACGCAAGTAGATAGAATCTAGTGGGCTAGATAAATAAAAGCATGTTTCATAAACAGCCAAGATAGCGACTCCGACACAGAATCTTGTTCCAAAATGCTGCTGTGCAAATATATTTGAGAAACCATTTCATTCTCATTTGTCAATCCAGTCTTCTGTAAACAAAACTGGTGGTCATTTTTTTTTGGCGAAAGCTGGGGTCGAATAGGAAAATGGGCGGCAGTTTGCTACAGTGATAGTTGAGAACGTATTATTTACATTGTTCACATCTGTATAATTGGCATTTTAAATTACTGTTTACCCGTCCTCGCAGAGGTAAGATCAGTAATGGCTGGCAAATATGGAAATATAAGAAACAAAGACAATACAGTTAAACAGCATGTGTGTAATAGTAATACACCTGGTCTTTATTGACACTAATCATAACGTTGCTTTGTCAGATGTCTTAAGGTACATTGTAGACACACCAGCGTATTTGATGGCACGTGGAAAATCAACACACAAATATTTTGTGGTGACAGCATCTAGGAATGTAAATCATAACAATTCTGAATGTGACCAACAATTAATAACAATGGCAAGGATATTTTGGTAAAGCCACATGAACAATTACAGGCATGGGGGTGACGCATGAGCATTCAGGATAAATAGAAATTGATGTCCTAGAGACGACCTTGAACTACTGGCGAAATTGGCATTATGTTTGTCTGAACTATTGCCATATAGAGTAAATATTGGTTGTGTTTATTAATAATAACTGTCGAAATTATCATGTGTCATGTAGAAAACACTGTTTGAGCGAAATTCAACGCGTCAATATCCCCAGTGACAAAATACGAAGTAATTGGTATTTGGTTATTTTTGTGAGGTGGCATGCTCATTATTAATTTTTTATGTAAAAAAAAGTAGGCCACTCACAACAGTTCTACCTATATTAATGATATACTTTCTTTGAATTGTAATATGTCGTTAACAATATTTAAGTCATCATAAAGTAATTTCTTCATAACCTGACCACGTATCTCTAAAACGAAAAGATCGATCTTGATCTGTTAGTTCTCTATGCGAAAATAGTTGAATGACGCGCCGGCTCACGTTGCGTCCAGAATTTTTGTGGTCACCATTTTGTAACAATGACTCTCTCAAGCACAGCGTCCATGCCAGCTTATTTTCATAAAAAACAAAGTTTAGAACCTGATGTTCCCGATCGCGAAATGTCCGCTGAGATGACTAATAAACCTCCACTGGTCAGTGACGAGGCACGTCGAATTTTCTTGTGGATCAATTTTGGCATCGTGTGTCAGGCTCTAGTTCTGTTTGGCACCGTGACAAACATCATCAACATCATCTGCTTTGTCAAGCAAGGTTTCAAGGACTCGGTCAACGTTAGTTTGTTAGGTATTTTTACAACCCTACTTTACTTTTACAACTTTAATTCGCACCTGGATGCAATGCCGTAGTATGGTAGAGCCACAGATGGCCAAAATATGTCGTGGATCCGAAAATTCATGGCTTTCCCCAGAAAACGCGTGAAATTAGACAAAGTGGCTATATGAGCGTGTTCTACCAATCACACCAAATCTTCGTATGATGCAGTTTTCCCTCGGCAAACGACATGCTTCTAAATTACACAGGGGTGCACAATTCCAGACAATTAAATACCTTCACTGCGTTTTTGAAGAGTCTCTTACGAGCAGATGTTCTTTCAGTTTTTGAAAGTGGCAAAAGGCAGGTGGGCCCATCATTTGGTGCAGGAGGGAAGGGATCTGAAGGCGCAGCAAACAGATTCTGCCACTACCACATTTGCTGTCTTTTAACGAAAAGGCACATATGCAATAGAATTTCCATTGCATCTGTGCCTTTTTGTCAAAAGACGGCAGACTTGATGGGAATGGATTTGTGGAACGATCTGTAAGTGCGTACCTGTACTTCATTTTGAATCCTGTCATTCGCAAAGCATAATAAACTTCGCTGTATTGTCATTAGGGGCATTGTTAAGAACTCTGATGTGTTCACTTTGCCAAAAATCTTGCGTTATCTGGGCAGCTTAGCTGAATAGTTAAGCTACTGAACTCAAATCAAGGTCTTTGTTTCTATTCCAGACCATGGTCATGTAGTACGTGCCTTGGGAAAGCATTTCATTCACATTTTTCTTAATCCACCCAGCTGTAAAATGGATACTTGGCAATAGACGTGGAAGATATTTTCAGAAGGCTAAAGATCAGCGCCTGTAAATGGCAGCAACACCACAGGGAGTTTAGAATGTCCCAAAGTGATCAGGCCTGCCGGATAAATAATAGTATGAAGTCGCGTGAGCGGACATTAGCCTGGATACGCATTATTGTATTATTTTTATGTTTTTGATGTACATTGATATATCCTGATATACTTGTGGACTCCAGAACATCGAAACGAATTATCACAACAACCTCAGTGCACAAGTCAAGCACTGTTTGAATTGAGAAGTCATCCTTTAAGTGTGACTCTGAGCAGCTGCAGTGCGAAGGGATCAACGTTGTTTTACGTACATTTGCCCATAACAAATCCTGCTTTCTCTTTACACTTTTAACTATCTCTACGAAGTCATAAAGTATCATAAAGTCGCAATGTTTAGCACTGTCTATTGCTGGGGAGACTTTAAACTGATTAAGGGATGAAAATAACTGTCGGATCTAAAGGCAATTGGATAACTGCTATTTTATCTGATTTCTTAATGTTTGTTCTGTGGGAATTATTGCAGGCTTAAACCAGAATCAAATTACATTCCGTTCTAACATACCAATTCTGAAATTAAGTATGCATGATTTAACATTAAAACTTCATCTACAATAAGCTTTTTTTTTTTTTTTAATTATGTGAGGTACATTTTTTCTATCAACAGCAAACTGGCCCGGTAACGTAAGCCTTTCAGCGCACTAAATCAGGTGCCAAAGTGAATAGAACTATACTCTTCAACATTTACGTTTTATCTTTGTCGGAATGATTTCTTAACTATGTAACGCTCGCGCGTCCCTATCCAAATAACACCCAAGGTTGAGGTGGGCTTATGAATACAGTCACCTCCACCTGATCACAACTCCTCAAGAGCACGAAAGAAGTTGGGGTTAAAAAGTGTTGACATTGTCCACTGACTTTCATACAGAAACATGGCTTGTTGTTACGTGGAAAATTTCACGATTCAGCGGAAGTTGTGATTATCCAGGCTGCGAATAAGCGGAATCGACATTAGTTTGAATCTGTTCATGCTCACTATAGCTTCACTGTAGTATGCCGTATTTCCACCTGAATATTTTGGATTAAACGCCAGCTTAAGGTTATTATCCTCTTTTGTCGGTTATTCATGTCTGTAACACGTCATTATGATCTGGGAGACAGGCGCTTTTATTCAAATTAGCGTGCAGAGAAGGACAACTATGCATTTTACCTATGAAAATAAGCACAGTCCTTATCGTCATTTGTTCTAGAATAAGAAAGAATAGAATAGAATAGAATAGAATAGAATAGAATAGAATAGAATAGAATAGAATAGAATAGACTCACTGCTCGTCCTTTCTGCAGAAATATTGCTTGACTGGATACATAGTATGACATATTATTATCATATAACTCAATAACACTAAATAAATTATGTATGCAAACAAACACACGCACGCACAAGCACACACACACATACACACGCACACACGCACACACACACACACACACACACACACACACACACACACACACACACACACACACACACACACACACACATAAGCACACGTAATTCCACTCTCATGCATGCATGGTACAAGGAAGTGTTTTATATCTGTCACTTCTCGATGGTTTTGATCCTAAAGGGGCAGAGAAACTAAAATTGTTACGCTCATTCCCCACTTGCCTAAGTCATTTTTGTAAGGTTTTGAGAAACTGAGCCTCTGAACCTGTCGTTCAAAGCAAAACATTGAGGCAGATGTGGTTTATCTTGTAAAATTGGGATGAAATAAGTCAAAACTCTATTATTTTTTTTTTTAAATTGGAAGAAAAAGATAAATGGATGATCATAATAATAATAACAAAGCATCAACATGACTTATGCAAGTGTGTAATGAGCAGGTCGAAGTGCCTCTGTTTAATTTGCCTCCGCAATAAAACTAATGTTTCTAATCATGTTAAGGGGAATCTCGTTGTTCTGTTATTGTCAGGTTTAGCCATCACAGATCTTGGCTCTCTGGTGACCCTGATCTTTTCAAATCTGTGCGTGTTCACGCCATTCCAAGAGGCCGATCTGCCATTCGAGCCCACAGAGCTTCAGTACCTAACCACGGGATGGATGCACGTCATGTTCACCCGCATTACCAGCTGGATTACTGCCCTTATCACGCTGGAAAGATGTCTCTGTATAACAGTGCCTTTGAAGGTTTGTGGTCACTTGGTCTGTGAGATTAGGACGAGTCTTACCTGGTACCTGATTACGAGTTGAAGGCGAGGAGGTAGGTGGGTGCTAACGCTGAGGTTGGGAGTTTGGTCCCCGCCACATCAGTTCTTTTTTTCTTACATTTTCCCTGCATATGTCTTTATGAGCCCTTTTGTTTTTATTGTAACGCCCTATGATCATCTGTTTGTGTCCCCTCATTCCCCATTTAAGTAAGATTCAGATCACATCTTTATATATATAGCGTTTGTGTCTGAGCAGCTATTGATCTAGTTATGCACCATCTTCCTTCCACAGCTCCTTTCATGGCTGACCCTACCGCAGGCCTTGCAAGTGAAGGAGATGCTGCTGGGTTACTTTGATCTCTCCTTTCTTTGTCGTCGCCTATTCAGGAGAGCTGCATTCCTGTACTGTTCAAATTTGTTGACTTCTGTGGTAACTGCTGATTTTCAGGCCGATCTATCCTCTGCAAGCTTTTCCCAGATGTCGGGATTCATAGCACAATTTATAATATTGCTTTGTAGATATCTTTGAATCTCAGCTTTGGTCTCCCTCTTGTTCTTGTTCTCTCTGCTAGTTGGCCATGAAGTACAGTAGTTGTGTTGGAATCCGGGTGTCATCCATTCGCCTGACATGTCTAAGCCATCTCAGCCTTCACCTGCATAGGATGGACATCATGCTTGGGAGCTGAGCTTGAGCAAGCACTTCAGAGTTGGTGACCTTGTTTTGCCATGAGATGTTCAGGATTTTTCAAAAACAGCGTTGATTACTTCTTCCAGGGACAATATGGATGATGTGTTTGATCCAAGAATGGTGAATTTCACAACATCTTGATGCAGGTTGTTGTCCAAAAAGATGCTGGCTGGGGTTGTGTTTCCTTGCACCATTATGACTGTTTTCTTAGTGCTGATGTCCAGGGAAAATGCTTTGCATGCGCTGGAAAGTTCGTTCACATCCTTGTTTATCTCCGCACTTTATGACATAGCTGTCTGATGTGGAACCATCAAACTGGATAGTGACTCTCATGCCTTCATGGACTGATTTTATCAGCTTGAGCAGTGTGGAAGGGCTTCCAATTTTGTCGAGCACCATATACAGACTTGATCTACTGATTGTGTCAATTGCTTAGTCAGATCTACAAACGCTATATGAAGTGCCCTGTCCTGTTCCCGACACTTCTCCATGTCCATGGTTGAGCGACTGACCCTGAATCCGCACTGGGAGCACTCTATCTGCAAGTTTGTTTAGTCGTTTTAGGATGATGGGAGCAAAAGCCTTGCCAGTTTTACCAAGTAATGAAATGCCTCTGTCTCCCTTGTTCTTGTATAAGGTTATGATGTTGGCACCACGCATGTCATGAGGTATGGTTCCTTGTCTCCAACAATGAATAAGCAGTTGGTACAAGTGAGGAAGAAGGAGGTTCTTGTTTTCGTCCAAAAATTCAACCGGGATGTTGTCAGTTCCAGGAGCCTTGCCACTTGTGATATCATCTGTAGCTCTGGGTGGCTCAGCTTTTGTTGGTTCTTCACCAAGTTCATTCATTTTAGGCAGTGATGGACTTTCATCCTGTAGATCTTTACTTACTGTACGTTCTCGTGAGTAGAGTTGGGAGTAGTATTCAACCTATCTATCCATCTGCTGTTTCTTTGAAAATAGCAATGACCTCTGTACAACTTAGAATGCTGTAAAATTATCTAATCTGCTGTCTATAGAGCAAATTTAGCTAAATCATAATGTTTCATCCTTCTTAAGTTACAGACTTCTAATTGACTAAAAATAACATGCTGTTACACGCGTTGGGAAGACAGTAAAAAATCTGTCCTTTGGACAGAATGATTGTGGAGAATGGGCCCTAGATTTGTGAACCTACCTGCGAATTATTTTACATTCTCTCCTGATTTTCTAAATTATACCTGAAGTTTGGGTCATTCACTTCGGTTTTGGTGTGGCCTTCTGTGCGGAGCACTTGTCGTTAAGGAAACTGGTTAGCTTGTTTACACCTTTCAATGTATCGGTTCGCAGCTCGAAAACGAACTGCAAGATCTATATTTTGAACATCATCTTAAATAAGCTCATTGAATTCTGCAAATAATTAAAGAAGACCTAGAGATTGTGGAATTTCTTGCGTGACAGTAGTTTATTGGCTCAAAGAGGGAAATTGGATTACGGTTCTGTAACCTCCCATGTATTAAATGTTCTCAAGCTGTCATCAGATGCAAGACACACAAAGTTTCTTAAAAACTGGACCACTTACAACTTTTTTGATAGATAAATAACTAGACTAGACTATTTTTTAGGTACACTAGGCACAGGGCAATAGGCACAGCCCCCTCCGCTTTCTCTGGTATGGTTATCAAATCACTGGTACCAAATGTTTGGGTTGAATCTAAGCGTGCATAAATATGTTCTGTATTTTTAATTTGCTTCCAGCCTAGCCCACCTCAGCCTAAGTCTCGCTTTCTCACCATAATCAAGAAGACAATGCAGAATGAGAATGCACTGTCTAGATCTACAGTGTTTCAATTTCTACTCTTTACGGTGTTACCTCTCCTCCATCCCCAGATCCCCTCTCCAGAGAAAAAAATACATTCTCATTCAATTGATGGATGTGCCTAGTTTTCCTTAACATTTTCTCATGTATTTCATTCAGCCCCTACATCTCACCCCTCCCCAGCCAAGGTCCAGTCTCCAATCAATTCAATGACAAGTAGAACTAGACTACCTTTTCCAGAACCACCCTGTTAAGAAGAGT
>JAWQUT010000159.1:167840-181761 GCA_033807755.1 Ellobium chinense
CCACTCTCCCCGATCCGTGTATGCTCTCGTCCATGCTTTGAATATAATCTACTTAATAACACATGTAGCCATTAATTCAGCAGAGATTTTGCCCAAATCATTCCCCTCTGTAGGCATGCACCTCTGTCTGTTACTCCTTCCCTCAAAATTGAAATACATCTACAGAAATTATCTTGAAACTTTGTTTTTGTTAATTGTTGGTCCTACCGAGAAATAGGTATACTTTATTTTATACCAAGTTGTCACCGGCAATTTGTATGTCTTATCATGTCCTGTTATCCAGAAGACTGACAGGCTATAAACCGCTCGTTAGACCATCTGACTTGGCAATAATATAATTATCATAACAAAAGAGGATCAGCGTCAACCTTAGACCAAGACCCTAACAAACAACATTGATCGCTTTTTTTTTGTTTTGTTTTTTCCTTGTCCTGTCATATGAACTTACTTATTGAAATATTCAGAGAAACACTGATAGGTAGAGAATACTAAAGCTAGTATTTTTTTTTTTTAAATCAGACATGTCCAAATAATATCAGGGTGAGATGCAGACGTGATATTACTGTACTATGTAAATGTAATGAATCACTGTATCATGTCTTGCGTCAACGTGAAATTACAGCAGTACACCACAAAATTAAATTGTTGGAATATGGATCTTGGAAAGATCATACAGGCCTACACAAATACTTCTTCCTCACTAATGTGGGTAAGCAAAGATGTGACACGACTGAATATTTGAATATAAATTTGAACTATTGTGTTTATACATGTTGACTCATAGACATACACGGATCTCATGATGATCAATCTCGATGTTATCATTGCTTCCCATTGATGAAGTAATGCTATCCTTGTAATCATCAGACTAAAGACTTGTGTGCGTTGAAAGTTAAACAGTTTTACTCGGGAGGGATCATTCATTCTTCAGAACAAAGCCCTTTTGACCCCCTCGCTGCGTCATGGTTTTCAGTTGTTGATGTCACCAATCTACCATGCGCTTCTTAGCCTGCACGAGGGTTTGTTCGAGTTAGGATTTTACGGCGCTTCAGACCAATTATGGCTTTAACGCGCCCTATTACACTGGATTTTCATTTATATAAGAAATAAGACGCAGGGATTCGTCTGATACGGTACCGACACGAACGCCCAAGCGTTGTTAGAAAAGTTTAGAAATATATGTCTCTCATACGTAGCGAAGGTGTGAATTGTTACCTTTCCTCATGTATTTACCAAATATTTATCATTAATGTAATTCTAAAGGTCAGCAGATTTTGGAATCTGTATTTGAGTTTAATCAGTGTTAGCGCTGAGGATATGATGGCATGCGACATATCCGCAAAATGCCCACTTCTCGTTCTAGACACTGGCCTACTCTCTGCACAGTCGTGTTACAGTGATAGAGCCAGAATGACAAAATTTCCATTTTTTGGCATAGAATTCGCCATGTTAAACTCCATGTATACATTGCGGTAATACGTCATTTAGGTGCTTGGCTGAAAAAGAGCAATATGTCACTAGATCTCATTGACCTGCGCTGTGAAATTTCTTCAGACGAAACGTGTAGGATGTTTGACTTAACACAATAACTCCTGGCATTGGCGGATCGGGGATAAGGGGNGGGGGGGGGGGGGAGGGATTAATGTTTTTGGAGTACAGTGGTTGATAGCTCATTGCTTAACACAAAAATTTCTATAAAGGAGAAATGTTATACTAAATTATTAGATTCGGCTCCTTTAAAAAGCGCGATACCGACTACATATTTTGGTATCGGTATCGGCGGGTGTCCATCATAAAATATTACTGGACGCCATATATGTAAAGGACTTATGACCTGATGATTTGATCTGACTTGGTGAGGAATAACCTGCCTCCACTCCAAACAGCACCACAGCAGTACATGTAAATTTCAGCTGTTTCCAGTAAACTGGAAGTGTGGATTGTAACTATAATAATGCTGTAATTTGGCACCAAATGCTAAGGTTCAGATTCTCATAAACTTTTATTATTGTCATGACCTGCTTGGATTTGCATCATTTCTTATTCTAGAAGTCGTGCGTTATACGGAATAAAGTGTTCCCTATCGGCACCGATATTCGGATAAGTGCTCAGAATTGTATCGATGAATAAAACAGAGAATCGGCTCAACATCAGTGCAGGGGCAGAGGTCGCCCATGGTGCCAAAGGACTTTCACCCCTACCCATGTCTGTATAAATCCGACGCTCCCGATCTAGGACACAACAAACACAGCCATATTATTTTGGCCGACAGAGCCGTTGAAAATGTACTTACATATGATGGCATTATATCGATGCCATAATTACAAAATACAGGCAGTTTCACACAGAGGAATAGAAACCAAACGCATATCATCGGGTCACTTTCCTTCTTGTTCATTTTGTCATTGTGTTGTTATGGTGGTGGTGATGGTGATGGTGGTGGTGGTGGTGGTGGTCGTGGTGATAGCGGTGATGTCTTGTCTTCTTCATCTGTGCATTTTCTGAAGAATGCAGCGTATCATAATATTTCTATGCCCTAGTAAGCCCAGCCTATTCACGCTTCACACACACACACACACACACACACACACACACACACACACACACACACACACACATACTCACACTCACACATACACACGCAAACACACAAGGGGGAGGAGGGGTGGATTACAGTTTTCCCTCATATTACATTGTTGGGCCTTCGATCGCCGTGAACTACCTCCGAGTGATTGGCCCGTAAGGAGCGCCCAGTATTCAGCATAATAAAAGACAAATAGTAGATGCTTTGATTCTTGCCAGTTTCATTGATTTAGGTGCCAAACTTTTGTCAGGACAATTTTTTAAAATGTCAAGAAATTATGTTCCGGAGTCAGTGTATTAGATTCACACCAGGCAAGCTGAGTTTAGACATGCATTTCTAAACTTTCATTGCCAATACATTTAAATTTTGTACAATTAGGGCGTAATATCCATCTACTAGTCTAGTGAGTGCCAAATTTCAATGGCATTAAATTTGAGTTATCTTAATATTAAACTTGGTGCATAAATTAATATTTTTGGTGTAACGTCAGTGAGAAGAATGTGGCGCGGAGACAGAGCTTACCTGACGTGTTTCCGTGTCACTCACAGCGTTATTCAGTTGCGTTGCTGTCTGTATTTATTTTTGACACACAAACAGGGAAACATCATCTTATGATTTGGGAGATTGTGATCACTTTTTCCCCAACATTTAGGATCTCTCAAGAATATTGTCAACGTGAGAGAAAAGTAAGTATTTAGGCCTACCATCTCAATGACAGCTACGTTCCTGTAATGGGAACTTTAGAATTTTAAGACAGAATGATGAAGCTGATTTTGTTGTGCATTCCAGTATAGGTTTCTTGCAAGCTGTGATACAAAATATAACGACTGCATCCACAGAGCCCTGATACTACGATATTTTCATGTATAGATGTCTAACCATATTAGTGAAAACAGTTTTTCCTGGCGTCAGGAAACCGTCAGTTCCTTTCCCGTTTTCCATAACAGAAACGAAGGATCATTATAATGAAATAACAACTGATTACTCATCAAGATGTTTTTTGCCGAACGAAGGCCCTCTACCATGATTACAACTAAGCATGACAATTCTTGTGTTCACTGTAAGGCCCCCTTTGACTATGCCTGTGTTTCAAAACTTACCCTCCATCAATAAAGCGCTAACATGGACAGCTGGAGATAGAGAAAGCCGTATGCCCGTACAGCAGAGTTAATCCAGAATTGGAACATATTTATTAGCTTTTATTGGAAATCATAATGTCCCACATAATCAGACGTTCATTTTGATTCTGCCACTTGGAAATGTTATTGTCATGCCAAATAAAATCCAGCGCAAGAAAGAAAAGTGTATTTTGGGCGATATTGCCAGATTGGCTTTTTTATAATAACACACAGCTAAATTTTATAGCTGAGGTAAATCTCCCACATTCCCGCATTTCCACTACGCTATCTGTCAAGTCCTTGACAATGATTATCCTGTCAACTGACGGTTCCTACTCCATAATGACATGATCCTCGCTTTTTTGCAAAGAGCTGCAGAAACACTGACTTATATCGACTGCTCATGCAATAATAGATGAAGATGTTCATGGACGAATTCGTAGATTCCAAGACAAGCGTCACTCCTGCAAGGACGTAAAGCGTATTGACATATGGACCACCCATTGATACCTCTGGCACTGTGGCTATAACGACAAACGTGACGCCTGATGGGGCGAAACAAACGATGAAGATGACGGAAATTAAGACCACCATTTTGGCCACTCTCTGATCTCGTTCACTCAAGGTGTCGGCTTTTCCAGGTCTTGTGCATTCCTTTCGCCATTTTGCCTTCTTTTGTAGCTCATGGACTAACATAATAGTGCAGATAATGACCAAAAATAAGGCAGAAAATGGAATCAGTACGTTGCTGATCACAAAACACACGCTGTCAACAATTGCACGATCCTCTGTATAAACCAGTCTAAGAATTGTTTTGTTCTTCTCTGGTGAAAAAATCATGGCAAATCTGCTAGAATAGTACACAGGCGCGTTACCGGCGACAACAACAATGGCAAAAGCGGTGATGATGATGGCCACTCGCTTTGGGCTGAACATATGTTTTACCTGAAATGAAAAATACGTTTGTCTGTGTTATGAAAACTTAGTACAGCCTTCGAAGTCAGCTAGACAGGGCATGGGGACAGGAGAGCAAAGGAGCAGATATCTAGGATGTATAGATATGAAAATTAGAACCAAAATAGCTATAGAAGTAATGTGTACATTCCAGTCAAGAATAAAAGTGTTCCCTGCGAGGAATATGTAAAATGATGCATTTTTTCTGTTTCCTTTATCAAACATTGTCGAAATGTTACCGCAGTCCCCAGCTTAAGATTTTATGATGTATATAGACCAAACTGTTTATACTGAGCACAGGCATCGCATAAAGACAAACCTTTAAAGGCATGGTAATACACAGACATCTTTCTAGGGTGATAAGGGCGGTTATCCAGCTGGTTATGCGTGAAAACATAACGTGCATCCATCCCGTAGTTAGGTACTGGAGCTCTGTGGGTTCGAAAGGCAGGTCGGACTCCAGGAATGGAGGAAAAGAGCACACATTTGTAAATATCAGAGTAACCAGGGAGCCCAGATCTGAGATGGCTAAACCTGGGGATTATAACGAGGACTAGTTAGATAGTTACTTTCATTATTTAGACTAGCAACAGTAACCTTTTCAAATGGAGTCTAACACTACTAAGCAGCGACGTATTCATACACAGCATAAGGATGGTGGAAATCAAACATGGCTCAGACTGCGACTCAAACTTTTACCAGGGGAAATAATTTTTATTTTAGCAAATTCAAAACAGCAGCAGATGGTTACAGGATTGTCCACACAATTAAACTGGTTATTGAACACGAAAAACTTCTGTAGATACATTTACTAACCCCGCCATGTAACTCGGATTTGGGTGAAAACGATGGAATGTCACATTTCATGAGTGTATGTGGCCGTTACTGTTGATAGCTTATCGTGTGAAATGGTATCTTAGTGTTTGTAGAACATTATGTAATTGTGTTATATTATAGTTGTTCGCCTTCACATGTACTTTAAAAAAACTGACAATTCATATTACTCTCGATTAGTCAACAAAGTACATTCTTCTCATAAGATAATGTTGCATCGTCACCTGGGTGCAAAGATGTGTGAAAGCGTTACGCTATCTTTAACATAATCAGACTTATCCTTTATTATCACCCTTGTTAATACCACGTTCAAAACCTGTCCCATTCCAAAGAGCAGGTCACTCATCTGTGAACACTCCCACCCAATGCTGCAGCTGATCAAAGTGCATCATTAGCCAACTGCCGATGGTTCAATCAGAAGTATACATAGCGGCCGAAAAAAAACCTCCCCACTTTTAAAGTCCAAAAAGATCCCTTGAACAAGAGTTTACTCTATTTATCGTTGTGCTTAAGATGTCGTGAGTAGTCTAAAATGCAGATATGGTGAATATTTCTCACCAATTGCTCACGATATTTCGCTGCGTATTGCACGTGTAGTGTAACCTTTTTGCGCTTGACTGGCTATTTTCTGTTGTAAATTGATCAAAATTTTTCCGAATCTCGCATAACGGTTAGAAAAAAACATGTTTCGTGGTTCCTGTCCCTTTATTCAACAATTCAATAGTGCCTAAACTGAGCGCAGAATAATATTATGGAATAGCTCTGGGGATCTTGGAAGTCGGTATTTCACAGCAGCGTGTGTCACAACCGTTCCAAAGTAGCCACACGACTATTGGTAGGCCTCTGGGGCGTTTTCAGGCTACGGGAACCATTCCAGATAGACTCCGCAGTGGTGTTTCACGTGTTACAGATGACAGAACCGATCGGTGTATGTGACCACACATTAATTGAGAAATCGCTTCCAGGAGCATATAAGGAAGAGATGATAATTGTGTGAATGCACAATCCGGCGGCGCTTATCGCCCACAGATTTTCAAATCGCAGACCTCATAGGAGCCTTCTGTTGATGCACAGCGTCGTCAAGCTCGTCTGCAGCGACCAAATCAACATATTCAGTGGAACCTTCGTAGATGGGATGGTGTAGTCTTCAGACAAGTCTTGATTCTGCTTGGACCGCGTGAACGGACACACTACAGTCTGGGGGTCGAAGTGATTAACTATTTGCTGTTGCATCACCGAGGCAGAACGATGGGGCGGTGGCAGTGTTATGGTGTCGAATGCCATTAGTACACACCATAGAAGCGTTCTTTATTGTTTTGATGGACACGTCGATGCAGCAAATTACAGAAGCGACACTTGCAAGACCCAGCGGTGTCCCTTTTTAAGGCCCTCCAAAATCTCCGCACTTTTAAACAAGAAAAGGCCAGGATACACACTACACCTGCTTGTATGGACTTTTTTGGACACAAGCAGTTTGATTTGCTACAGTGGCCAGCATATTCACCAGCCTTATCGCCAACTAAAAGCCTTTGGGATGAACTGGGGCATCGGGTCCAAAATCGCAATGAAGTAAATAAACTTGGTCAACTCCATTTTGCTCTTTAGTCAGAAATAAAATAACTTGCCACAGAAATCAATCTTAAGGGGAAGTAAGCGTTTTATCACCCTAAACAGTATCTCTCTGTATCAGTTCTTTTGTAATTTTCTTTGTCTGTTTTAGTAAACCTGATAAAGTAAGTGTGTGTAAGATTTTTACACGATCTGGCTATTTTGACGAAGTTATGGGTCATTTATAAGGTGGTGAGTTTCTTCTGCCGCACAGTATACATTTACGGTGATCAATGACAATTAGAAATCATTGTGCAAGCCTGAGACCTGAAAAAAAAAAACGTAAACTGAAAAAGCTATGAAGTATTGCTTTATGTGTATGTGTTATTAATATCATGAATGAGATATGATACTGTATTACACTATAATTATGCTTCTTGCAAGGTAAGTAAAAAAGAAATGTATATTTTTCTGTTGCAAATCAGTGTTACTTCATCGGCATGTTGGCTGTGCCCAGGTAACGAACCGAAGTTGCAAAGTACCTAACAAACTGACGTTGACTGAGTCCTTTAGGCCTTGCTTGACAAAGCAGATGATGTTGATGATGTTTGTCACGGTGCCGAAAACGACAAGAGCCTGGCAAACTATGCCAAAAGTGATCCACAAGAAAATGCGGCGTGCCTCGTCACTGACCAGTGGAGGTTTGATGGTCATTTCAACAGACATTTTGTAGCTGCGTCCTACAATGTCTAAAGTACTTTGCAGTGGTGAAAATGACGTGGCCATGGTCGAAAAAATAATATACTAGAGTCGTCTACAGAAAAAAAAAATATCAAAATTCAGTGTAAGATAGTTGCTGGTATGTCACTTTTTTCAACATTTTGTAACAGAAAAACAGAGTCGTTTTCTTCCTTTTAGAGACTCGTGGAAACGGATGGCGAGGTAAAGAATGACAAATTAAACTTTCTATTTACGACGACAGTTTACCCTTGGAAGGGAATGTATTACTGAGGGCAGGAGATTCTGCACATGACATAACAATGCTGTCTTTTATTTTGTTTCTGAAGAAATGTAATTATCCCTCTGTGATAAATAACATGGAGAAATAACAATTTCGAATTATTCCGTTCTGATGCCTAACTGCTGTATATTTTCACTAGTCCTTTGTGATGCGCAAGTATGTTATCATTGTTTCCCCTGTATTACTTATATGTCAGTATTTCCTAAATACTTCAAAATCATTTAAATGATATTGATAACTGATATACGGAAAAATAGGCTGTCAAGCTGTCACTCCCATCCTTGCACTCTGCTATCAAACAGACTGGCAGGTTATAGTTCCTAAAAAGCTTGTTAAACCATGTGACTTTACAATATTATGGTTATCACTACGAAAGAGGCTCTGCTTTCTTTTCCTACTACACAAACGTACGCATTATGATATTGCCAAATATAATGTTATCTGACATGTTCAAATAGCATTATAATGAGATGGAGACTTGATATCACGTTGTGAGTGTAATCTATAAATGAATGGTATTTTGCCTCGAAGAAAAAATAAAGCAGTAGCTTACAGTGTAAAATCAAATTGTTGGCATGTGAATCATGGAAAAATTACGCAGGCCTATACAAATCTCCCTCCCCGCCCCCAGTATTGGTGAGCAAAGATGTCTCTGCAGGGAATACTTTATATCTGGATCAGTGTGGTTATAATATTTATAGATGAAGACTTATAGACGGTTACGAATCTCATCATGATCAACCTAGATGTTAATGTTGCTTCTCTTTGACGAAGAGTACATATTTAGCGATTTGGTCATGAAACTAAATACTTGTGTGCATTAAATGTCCAGCAGCTATACCCGGGAAACATGTTCATTCTTTAGAACAAAACTCTTTTGACCTCTTCACTACGTGACGGTTTTTAAGTGCTGATGTAATCATGAGCTTATTGCACATTGGTTTGTTTGAGATAGAGATATAGGTTTTACACGCCCAAATCTTTTTGCCATATAGGCCTGTTACTATGAACTGTCGACTGCCGTCACTCCAATTCTAATTTTTATTGGTTATTCCCATTCACTAGTAATGCATCTGATCTAAACAAATACATTACTTTTAATAGACTTTGACAAGTAAAGTGTTTCGCTGTGTCTCATCGTTTGACCCATCCCCATGAAAAGGCAGTTAAGAGAATAGGGAGTTGGATCACTGGCAATAATACCCTATCTTTTAAAATCTTTGACCCGAAATAATGCTGCTTTAGTTTAACCTAAAGTAACTGGCCAGAATTTGACAAATGGATTAGAACTGGCCACAGCTGAGGTCACTGGGCCCCTAAGAAGGTAGAAAAAAATTATGTGATTAATAGATCACCCTTACTAATATTAATAAGTCCAACTCCAGTGATTTCAATATTAGTGCGCGTGTGTAACCTTCATTTACGCCACTTCAGAGGGATTATGGCTTTATTGCACCCCAGTTCGTAGTTCAAGGTTTAGTTCATTTACATAAGAAAATAAGAAGCAGGGATATGAATGGAACGACCGGGGAAAGCTACTCACGGGACCTACACGAATGTTTAAGGTTGGAATTTCATGCCTATCAAATATAGCAAAGATGTGGATCATTACTTTTCCTCATTTATTTACCAGATATCCCCACTTACGTAATTCTGAAGGTCAGCAGATTTTGGCATATTGATTTGGCCTAATCAATGCTCACGCTGAAGGCATGATGGCATGCAAGCATTCCTGCAAAACGCACTCTTCTCTTTCAGACATTGGTTTACTCTCAGTATAGTCGTGTCACAAATTTCATGGATCGAGCCCTTCTTTTTTCTGGCATGGGCGTTGTCATTTTACAGTCAATGAATACAATGCGGTAACATTTCATGTGAGTGCTTGGCTGAAGAAGATTAATAGTCCCCTAGATATCTTTCAGTTGCGCCGTGGAATTTCTTCAGGTAAGCCGTTTAAGATGTTTTGCTTAACACACTGCAATCCCTGGCATTGGTGGATCCAGGGAAGAAGGGATTGTGGGTGGGGAGGGGGGGGGAGAGTTCACCGAGTACAGTAGCTGATAACTGAATTTACTGAACACAAGAACTTCTTTAAAAGAGGAATTTTATGCACTAAAATATTTGATTCGTCTCAGTGGAGTCCTTCTGGTGATTCGATGTTTTTTTAAAATTCCATCCGGTATCTAAGTCTATCCGACCCTTCACCCGCTTTTGTTTAAAGTCACTAGTTCCTTAGGCCCTTTCAGCCAGTACCTGGTTTTTAGATTATACATAAAGACCTGTTGTCTAGCAAAGTCATGCAATTTAAAATTTCCAGGTACAATAGGTGAATGTCTTTGAAAGCAAACTGTGAAAACTCTTGGACGGTGACTCCCACCCCCTTTTTATGTATCTTCTTACTAAAAAGTGGAGCCGCCCCCCTCCCTAAAAAAAAAAAATTCACAGGTATATTATGCAAATCTGGCCCTTGAACAACCCAGCCAAGGAACAAAAGCAGATCTAGCCATCAGATCTTCAGGAACTTTGTTGTTCTTTGATTTCACGTGAGATCTTAGTTCATTAGATGTCCCACTATGCGTTCTCTTGCCGGAAATACCTGTAGTGATGTTAGTAGGCATGGACCAAGCGGCCGAGTGACAAACACATTGGTCATCCTATACCGGCCTGAATGGCTTTCAAAGCGGAAAAAGAGCACTGTGACATCCGGTATTGAGCTCGTTTTTCGCTGCTAGGTTAAGAGATGTACCCTGCTTCTAATAAGAACATAATTTATGTCTTCCCATAAATCCATTTATGTGCTGAGTTACTGATAGGAAAATTTCTGTTTTACGGGTCTTCTTAGAATTGATATGGATCCAGTCATTTCTCAACTTTTTATGCTCTAAGAATAGTTTATGTACCGTAATATCCAAGGCATCATCCCTATAGCCTGAATAGTTGTGTCACCATCCATGTCAGACTTCACAATGTTCTATTTCTGAAGTTTGTTCAGTTACCGCCCTTTCCCCAAATACCTGTCTGTTTCTTAAGGTTACAGACCTGTAAGAGGATTGGACCCTTTTTTCCTCTGTGGGCTTTATTAACATTTTGAGCTGCCCACTGAACCCAAAGATTTAGCTTTCACCCAGACCCATACCAGATTGAAGCTCATTATGTGGCCAAATTTTAAGACCTACCCAACCCTAGCAAGCTCGATGAAATTTTGAGCTTGCTATTTGTAAACAGAGCCTATATTTTTCACTGGTCAACGCTAAACCCCTCCTCTTCCGCCTGAGCACACCCTTGACCTGGCAGTTCCAGCCCAGGGCTAAATAGTGCCTGGTAAAATAAAGTAAAATGGACACAGATTCCCATGATATCAAAATTTCCCCCCTGGAGCCCTTATTACTGGAAGCAGGGCATGCCAAAAGAGGGAAAAGGGGAGATGAAATATACCCCCTAAGTCGTAGGACCACAAAGTGAAAGTAGACTTACAGGCCTGTAACCTTAAACAATCTGCTTCTCACAATCACTTGTGCATTTTCTCTCCCTATCAGCCATGTTCATTTGGATAGCAAACATACACTCTCATATCTCATATCAAGCAGCAAATACCTTTGGATTGGCTTAAATGGCCACTCCTCAGAGTTACAGTTTATTAACCATGTAACAATAAATTTAGAGTGCTGTTTGCGCTGTGACTCAGTACTGTCTGAACAGAGACTACTGTAATCACTGTCAAAAACAAGACTGTGGCGATCCCACGCCACCCATCACTACATCGGCCTGTAGTGGTGGACCGACCGCCACCAACATTTTGTGATCTTTGCGGCTCACTGAAGGGTGAACTCGGCAAAATAGGGGTCACCATTTACGGTTTTCAACTTGTTAGTGGACATTTTTTTTAATCAAAGGTCTTGCGTCGGAGGAGCAAGAATCAACAGTGGTATGTAGGCTAATAAACGAGACATAGATAAGTAGAACAAGCTCCATTCACATGTCAACCCACTC
This sequence comes from Ellobium chinense, assembly GCA_033807755.1. NCBI lineage: Eukaryota > Metazoa > Mollusca > Gastropoda > Ellobiida > Ellobiidae > Ellobium > Ellobium chinense. The sequence continues at coordinate 179,890 of JAWQUT010000159.1, forward strand.
GTATCTATCTCTCCCACATCAGCTGCAACTTCTTGGCTTGCTGATACTTCCGTAGCTCAGAATGTCCGAGGGAACCCCGACAGAACAAGAGGACCACTGCAGGAGACGGACGGCTACAAGAGAAGTGAAGCCACCAGTATCACTTAATCTTTAAAGTTGGTGAATCAAATATTCAATTACAAGAGACAAGACTAGTCTAGAGCTGGAACATAAAAATTTCAACAACCACTTGAAAAATCAGACACGAACTTGGATCATCGCTTATTTGATTCCACCTCCTTCCGTCCGGCCTAAAGTTTTGAAATGAATTAGAATAAAATCATTTGCACCGTAAAAAGTCTCTATAGGCCAGTCAAACATGGCCGTGTCGCTACACACTTTAGCCCCGCCCCGTAACACACTGGGGGGCAGAAAGGGCGAGACCATAGTGGTGGAAAGCGGTGGCTGCTAGTCTAGATCTAGTTTTGTTATGTTTATCAGCGGTTTAATCTGTTTTTAATGTTTAGATTTTACTGCACTTTTATCTAGTCTAGGTGTACTTTGAGTAATCTGTGTTAGTGAACAAGTGCTGTTATTAGTTTGTGGATTATTTTTGATAGTTCCCGTGATTCGTAATGCCATGTCTTCACCGGACCGCTATATTGACACTCTATGCGCTGTAGATAGAGACTTGTTATATATATTATAGTTTAGCTAAACTGACGTTTGATGACGGTAGCATATTTCCAGATCCATTTGACATTGATTTAGCATCCTGGGTTTGCAACCCGAGGAGCTGGCCCAGTCTGTCATATTTTGATATTATCCAATATTTTGTTTATGGGACAGACCTATTATTCTCTGTGCCAAACAAAGGCATACATACTACTGAGGTGCCATTGAATAAATAGTCCAGACTAGCCTAATTCTAATTTGTTGTTAGACTAGTCCTAGAGGGCTGGGCACCTGCCCAGGGCTGTAAGTGCTTGTTACTGTTAGTGTACATCTGTCTAATCTAGTCTAGAGTTTTTTGTTTGTTTTTTTTGTCTCTCAAATCGATGGAAACTTAGATCTAGATTTAGTGAGGTGTGGGCTGGAAGTAAGAAGCTAAAATAATAGAAAAAAAAAGACAGATAGACGTGGGTCTCGACTTTCGTTCGCTAGACCAGCAGGCGACTTAGACTAGATAGTTACTGACCAGTTTCAAAATGATGACTGCAAACACGATCGTGTTTCGAGGGCTGCCAGAGCTTCAAAGACTTTGTTGCTGCTGCCCGATTGAAAGCTGTTATCCATGCATTCCTTTTTTCAATAGGTTTCGATGGTATTCGAAAAAAATGACAACCCGCAGCCTGCTTTCACGCGATTAGCGCATCCTCTCACGCAACAAGAACCCACCATGCTTAATCACACCTACCAAACCACCACTTTCTGCCCCCCAGTTATTCTCGGGACCTTGACCTTGTCGAGGCTCCGCCCAGTTTGACTGGCCTATTGGGAGCTTGCGTCATTAATAAGATCATCCAACAAACACAATGTCGTAGAAAAGTATATGCATGTATGCATTTAGACAAGCATTACAAATCCACTGATATCATTCAATACTTCCATTTATTCAGCTATAGATGCAAACACATGATCACGTGTGATCCTGAACGCACTATACCAGTTTATTGATGACAGTAGACAAACGGGTACTAATATGGCCGAATAAACATTTCATTTGAAGGAAAAAAAAATAAATCACAGTATTATTAATGATCATTCGATCAGTTGGTTAAAAAAGATATCTGCTACAAGAAATCGAGAAGATATCAGATACATGTAACAAGTCTACAATCTTCTTAGAGTTGGAGCACACGAGCTATATAATAATATAACAATGCTGTTGAA
>JAWQUT010000159.1:181815-228310 GCA_033807755.1 Ellobium chinense
AAGAGAGGGAGGGGTATAGATATTTTCGTGCAGATTTTGCTGTCAACATACAATAAAATTATGTTTTGTATGTTGGAAATATGTGAATGTGGCTGTCACCCGATCAGTTTTAGTCCGAAGCATTATTGTGGCCAGGTTGGAGTTCGCCTCAGTGTCATGAGTTTTGTTGTTTGTTTTTTTTTGCAAAGGCTCTGAGACGAGCGAGGACATAGGGTACGTAAGAAAACAAAACTCTTTGCAGATTTGCAGGCATATGTAATGTGATTGTATATAGTTATGCATGAATATCTGTCGCCATGAGGTTTCCAATTCTTTTGTGTAGTGTTGATTAAAACAGTGTGACGATAGGGCTCAGTATTACTGTCATGATACAAACTGTACATTTTGTTGTACAGTGGTCTAAGGTATTCATCACACCAAACAAATCTGAAAAGTGGGCTGGATCTTTTTTACTCTTTTCAATAACTGCATGGAAAAGGAAGCTAAGCCACATATTTTGTGGCAAAGAGGGCTCATATACATTTTGTTAGTTAGACCGGACTGCTTCTCAGGTATCCAGTTAATAATACTGATTTGTTTCACATACAATTTAGGTTTCTTGCAAGCTGTGATACAAATCATAACGAATGCATCCACAGAGGGCTGGTATTACGATATTTACACGTACAGATGTCTTTCCATATTAGTGAAAAATCTGGTATCAGGAAACCGTTAGTATCTTTTCCGCTTTCCATGATAGGGGCAAAGGGTCACTATAATCAAATAATTACTGATTACCCATTTGGGAGTTTTTAGCCGAACCAAGGCCCTCGTCTACCATGATTACAAATAAACATGAAAATTCTTTTTATTCACTGTAATTCTTAAAATTCTGTTCTTTGTGTAAGGAGAAACACTCCCACGTGCTTTATATACGGGGAGTTGGGAGTCTATCCACTTTCTTTGGAAAGAAAAATCAGAATAATAAAGTACTGGCTTGAAGTAATAGACGAAAAAGGTAAAGGGAGCTCTTTCGTAGGATCAGTTTATAGAGAATTGTATGAGCAAGTGGAGAACGATATAGATACAGTTAATTGGGCTTCATTGACGCGAGATTTGTTAAATAGGACGGGTTTGGGTATGCATGGATCAATCAAAAAGTGTCAAATAAACGAACATTTCTTAACAATTTCAAGAATAGACTAAAATGTATGTACCAACAAGAATGGCATAGCCAAGTAGAAGAATGCAGTGAGAACAGGTTGTATAGATATTTAAAACGGGAATTTGGATATGAAAAATATCTTGACATGATACGGTATAAAACGTTTAGAGTGGCCCTCACAAAAGTCAGATTAGGTTCGCATAGTTTCATGTCAGAAAGGGGAAGATGGGGAAGAGTTAAAGTAGAATACAAGGAAAGAGTTTGTCCAGAGTGTAGAGAGGTGGAACACGAATACCACTGTATAGTCAGTTGTCCACGATTCACGACAACTAGAAAAAAGTATCTGCCATGTTACATGAAAACAAAACCAAATATGTGTAAATTCATAAGTATGTTAAATGAAAAAAACGATGATGTTATAAATAAAGTATCTATTTTATGCTATAATGTGCTAAGAGAATGCGAGGAAAGTATGTAGACAGTGAGCCATGATGTTATGCATTTTCTGGTGCCTTAAGCAGATTTTGGAGGTGGTAGGTAGGGTGTGTGCGTGTGTGTGTGTGTGTGTGTGTGTGTGTGTGTGTGTGTGTGTGTGTGTGTGTGTGTGTGTGTGTGTGTGTGTGTGTGATTGTGATTGTGATTGGGAGTGAGACAGAGATAGAGGGAGAGAGAGAATGCCTCTTTCTAGAGAATACGTTGTACAGTGCATAGATGACTAGGTGTGTTATTGGGGGGNGGGGGGGGGGGGGGAGGGTAATTAGAGATTTTGGGCATGGTACTGTCAGGGGTGGAGTTGGATAAAAGTTTGTACTCTGTTGTTTTGTTGTTGTTTTTTTCTTTAGCGTTTTGTAAAATTTGTCAATTTATAGTAATGATATGTCAATGTATAGTAATTAGTCTTTATCCATGCTCATAAGGTCACAGACTCGTCTTTTTGCAAAAAGCTGCAGAAATATGGCCTTATATCGACTGCTCATGCGATAGTAGATGACGATGTTCATGGACGCGTTTGTCGATTCCAAGACAAAGCTCAGGCCTGCCAAGATATAAAGTGTATTCAAATATGGACCACGTATAGATACCTCTGGCACTGAGGCCATAACGACAAACGCTACGCCTGATGGTGCAAAACAGGCAATGAAGAGGGTGGAAATCAGGATTACCATTTTGGACACTTTCTGATCTCGTTCACTCAAGGTATCAGCTCTTGTGCATTCCTTTCGCCATGCTGCTTTCTGTCGTAGTTTAAGGACTAACGTAATGGTGCAGATGATAACAAAAAAATAATAAAGGCAGAAAATGGAATCAATACGTTGCTGATGGCAAACGACACGCGGTCAACAACTTTGCGATTTTCAGTATAGACCAGACTAAGAATTGTTTTGTTCCTCTGTAGTGAGAACTTCATGGCAAATCTGCTGGAATAGTAGAGCGGCCCGTTACTGGCTATGATAACAATGGCAGTTGAGGTGATTATAATGGCCACTCGCTTTGGGCTGAATAATTATACGTTTCACCTGAAAGAAAAAATGCTTTTAATTGTGCTACAAAACTTTAGTAACCGTACGAAATCAAATGAAATGACATGGGTCTGGAGGAGAGAAAGAACAGATCGTTGGTAGGTTGAAAGAGAAAGAGCGGAGCAGGGGCGAGAGACGTAAGGTTATAGAGTCGAAGGGAAAAAAATCACACCCTACGGGGACAGTGGGATATCTGCGAAGAAAACTGATTTAATACCTACCGATTCACTCCAGAGAAAGCTCTGTTTTAGGTTTTGTGCGCTTCAAAAACTTATGAAATACCTCAGAATTGAGAAAACGATTCTGGATCAACGCCAAAGAGTTAAGGAAGACATTTCTGGCTTTTCAGAAACATCACATTCAGATTCAAATAGTATTTTACTAAATTTTCGAGAACTGTGGGCGAGTTAGCAGGTAAATTTCCCAGGGAAAGAGAACTAAGCAACAGAATGTGCGTTAGCATCTAAATTTTCATCAGATTATTTTGAACCAAAGAGAATCAAACCACCGGGATAGTGTTAATGTTTGAATGTGACGTTTTGTTGGACCAGTTTTAGTCTAGGGCGTTATATTGGCTCGTCGATGTATTCCTCCTTGTCATAAAGAGTATCTTCTTTTGCTCAGGCTCTGGTTCTCTATATATTCGCAGACAAGGGTACTTAAAAAAGCATTCATCTGTTCATACGTGTAGTTTTTCATGTCTCCATGAAATTTCGAATTATTTGGTGTAGTGTTAAGTAAAAGAGCCTAATGATAGGGCTCAAGTCATAATCATGACACATATTGTACATTTTGTTATACATTGGTCTGCAGCTTCTAAAATACCAAACGTGTCAAAAAAGGCTTTTTCACTCTCTCAGCGACGGCATGGCAAATGGAGCTATAAGCCATATACTTCGTGGTAGAGATGTCTAGTTAGCGTTCTTTTTATAGAAGATAAGACTATCCCACAAAGATAGGTCATTCTGCTCAGTTTTTTGCCATGTGGGTTATTTCATGTCCTTATTTCATGAAAAGTATAAATAAAGCTGCCATTGTGAAAAATGCCGATGGACAACATCGCTCATAACGCGCATGCAAACAAATCCTTTTTTTTTTTCAATTTATTTTGTGGATTTCGCCGGTCTACTTTTCAGGCATGTAACTGTTTGTAATGAACATCACAGATATTACATAAACACAAACCTGACTCCGTGTCCAAAGAAAGGCTGTAAATTATGGTGGAGTCCAGGTATGTGATCTGATGGACAGCTTCCAGTTCGCACTCGTCGAAGGTGATGACTCGTTTGTAGTGCCCCAGTAGCCTGGCTGAGAGCGTTCGTCCTCTTCAGACTGATCGTCAGCCCGAAGTCCTTGAATGTCTGAGAGAACCGGTCCACCAGCGACTGTAATTCATGCTGGGTGTGTGTTGTCAGAACAGGAGAAAAATGTCAAGAAATTACGTGCCGGAGTCTAGGCAAGATATGTTTTGAAATGTACTTTTATACTTTCAGTGCCAAGACATTTAATATTTCCAAAATTGATAGGTAAATATCCATCTACTGGTTTAATGTGTGCCAAATTTTGATCGCATTAAATTTGTCTTATGTTAGTATTACATTTTGTGTATAAATTAATGTTTTTGATGTAACTTCAGTGAGAAGAATATGGAGCGGAGACAGAGCTTACCTTCGCATGTTTCCATGTCACTCATAAGGCAATCCAGTTTGCATTGTTTTCTGTCACTTTATATGTGACAAAAACAGAGAAACATGTTATGATTTCGAAAGATTGTGGTCACTGTCTTTTTCCCCAACATTTAGGTTCACTTAAAAAGATTGTCAAGATGGGAATAAAATAAGTTTTTAATATCTTAATGACAGCTACAATCCTGAAGTGAGAACCTTAGAATTTTAAGACAGAACTGATGACGCTGATTTTCTTGCGCATTCCAGTGTCTGTTTCTTGCAAGCTGTGATACAAAATAATAACGATTGCGTCCACAGAGCCCCGGTTTTACGATATTTACACATACAAATGACTTTCCATATTAGAAAAACATTATTTTCCTGGCGTCTGGACGCCGTCTCTCTATTTTCCGATTTCCATAACAGAAGCGAAGGGTCATTATAATGAAATAATAACTAATGACTCATCAAGATGTTTTTTGCCGAACCAAGGCCCTTTTCTACCATAATTACAACCAAGCATAACAATTCTTTTGTTCACTCTAAGGCCCACTCTGAATATGCCTGTGTTTCAAAACTTACCCTCCATCAATTAAGCGCGCACATTGACAGCTGGAGATAGAGAAAGCCTTATGCCCGTACAGCAGAGTTAATCCAGAATTGAAACATATGCTAGTTTTTATTGGGAATCAAAATGTCCCAGAAAATCAGACCTTCATTTTGATTCTGAGCAAGCAATATGGAAACATCATTGTTATGCCAAATGAAAGCCGACACAACGAAGAAAAGTGTATTTAGGGCAATATTGCACGATTGGCTTTTTATAGTAATACACAGCTACATTTATGATTTGCGATTTCAGGCTACCGGAACCTTTCCAGATAGACCCCGCAGTTAAGGTAAGTCCCCCACATTCCCGCATTTTCACTATGCTATCTGTCATGTCTCCGACAATGATTATCCTGTCAACTGACTGTACCTACTCCATAATGTCATGGTCCTCGCTTTTTTGCAAAGAGCTGAAGAAACACAGACTTATATCGACTGCTCATGCGATAGTAAATGAGGATGTTCATGGACGAATTCGTAGATTCCAAGGCAAGCGCCACTCCTGCAAGAACATAGAGCGTATTTTCATATGGACCACCAACTGATACCTCTGGCACTGTGGCCATAATGACAAACGTGACGCACGATGGGGCGAAACAAACGATGAAGAGGACGGAAATTAAGACCACCATTTTGGCGACTCTCTGATCTCGTTCACTCAAGGTGTCCGCTTTTCCAGGTCTTGTGCAGTCCATCCGCCATTTGGCCTTCTTTTGTAGTGTATGGACTAACATAATGGTGCAGATAATGACCAAAAGTAAGGCAGAAAATGGAATCAGTACGTTGCTGATCACAAAACACACGCTGTCAATAATTGCGCGATCCTCTGTATAAACTAGTCCAAGAATTGTTTTGTTCTTCTCTGGTGAAAACTTAATGGCAAATCTGCTAGAATAGTACACCGGAGCGCTACCGGCGACAACAACAATGGTAAAAGAAGTCATGATGATAGCCACTCGTTTTGGGCTGAGCATATGTTTTACCTGAAATTTAAAAAAAATATTTTTTTTCTGTGTTATGAAAACCTGGTACAGCGTTTGAGGTCAGCAAGACAGGGCATGGGGACAGGAGAGCAAAAGAATAGATGGCTAGGGAGTATAGAGAGGAAAATTAAAACAAAAAGGTTACAGACGTAATGTCAGGCAAAAATGAAAGTGTTCCTACGAGGAATATGTAAACTGATGCATTTTTTTCTGTTTCCCTAGTTACTATTATTGTCGAACTGTTACCGCAGTTCCCAGCTTAAGATTTTATGCTTTATATAGACCAAACTGTTTGTATTGAGCACAGGTATTACATAAAGACAAACCTTGAAAGGCATGGTAATACACAGACATCTCTCTAGTGTGATAAGGGCGGTTATCCAGTTGGTTATGCGTGAAAACATAACGTGCATCCATCCCGTAGTTAGGTACTGAACTTCTGTAGGCTCAAAAGGCAGGTCGGACTCCAGGAATGGAGGAAAGGAACACATGTTTGTAAATATCAGGGTCACCAGAGAGCCGAGATCTGAGATAGCTAAACCTGGGGATTATAACAAGGCCTAGTTAGATAGTTACTTTCAATATCTATGGTAGCAACAGCAACAATCTTCATATGGAGCCTAACACTTCTAAGCAGCAACGTATTCATGCGGAGCATAAGGATGGTGGAAATCTAACAGGCCTTAAATTGCTACTCAAACTTTTACCAGGGGAAATAACTTTTGTTTTAGTCAGTTCAAAATTAGTTACAGGATTGTCCACAATATAGAACTGGTTATTGTAATTGAACATGAAAAAGCTCTGTAGATACATACAGTAACGCCATGTAACTCGGATTTAGGTAAAAACGATGGAATTTCACATTCCATGTGTGTATATGGTCGTCACTGTTGAGAACTTATGGTGTGAAACAGTGTCTCAGTGTTTGTAGAAAATTATGTAATTATCTAATATAGTTGTTCACCTTCACGTGTACTTTGAAAAAAAAACTGACAATTCCATATTACTCTCGACTAGTTAACAAAATACATGTCTCTCATCAAACACTGTCGCATCGTCGCCTGGATACAAAGATGTATGAAAGCGTTACGTTACTTTTAATATAATCAGCCTAATCCTTCATTATCACCCTTGTAAATATCACGTTTAAAGCCTGTCCCATTCCAAAGAGCTGGTCACTCATCTGTGAACATTCCCACTCAATGCCGCAGCTGATCAAAATGCATGATTGGCCAGCTGCCGATGGTTTAATCAGAAGTGTACGTAGCGGTTGAAAACAATTCCCCGGTTTTAAAGCATTAAACAAGTGTTCACTAATTTATCGTTGAGCTTGGGATGTCGTGAAATGTAAATTGTTGAAAATTTCTTACAAATTGCTCACGACATTTCCTGCGTATTGCACGTTCAATATAACATTTTTTGCACTTGACTGGCTATTTTCTGTTGTAAATGGATCAAACCTGTTATTTTTTTCCGAATCTCTCATTTCAATTAGAGCAAAACACATTTCGTGGCTCGTGTCACTTTATTTCAACAAATCAATAATGCCTAAATTGCGCGCAGAAGATCATGGAAGAGTTCTGGGCATCTCGGAAGTCGGTATTACACAGCATCACATCCGTTCCACAGTAGCCACAGGCCTATTGGTAGGCTTCTAGAGCTTTTTAAGGCTACCGTAACCATTCGACATAGACCCCGCAGTGGTGTTTCACGTGTTACAGATGACAGGACTGATCGGTATATGTGACCTCACATTTCAGAAATCTCTTTGAGATTGCGATTACCACTTCCAGGAGCATATAAGGAAGAGGTGATAACTGTGTGAATGCACAATCTGGCGACGCTTATCGTCCACAGACTCTCAAATCGCAGATCTCATAGAAGCATTCTGTTGACTGCACAGCGTCGTCACACTCGTCTGCAGTGGCCAAATCAACATATTCGGTGAAACCTTCACAGATGGGATGGCGTAGTCTTCTCAGACGAGTCCTGACTCTGCGTGGACCGTTCACCACTTCGACCCCATACACTAGAGTATGGAATCGAAGTGGTGAACGATTTGCTGACTGTTGCATCACCGAGGCAGATCGATGGGGCGGTGGCACTGTTGTGGTGTCGGATGCCATTAGTACACACCATAGATGCTTTCTTCATTGTTTTAATGGACATGTCGATGCAGCAGCCTACAGAAGCGACACTAAACAAGACCCGGCGGTGTCCCTATTTAATGCTCCCCAAAATCTCTACACTTCTAAACAAGAGAAGGCCAGGGCACACACTACACGTGCTTTTTTGAACCTTTTTGGACACACGCAGTTTGCTTTGCTACAGTGGCCAGCATATTTACCAGACGTACTGCCAACGAAAAATCGTTGGGACGAGCCCCAAATCGCAATGACGTAAATGAACTTGGTCAATTCCGTGTTGCTCTGGGTCATGAATAAAAAAAACTTGCCACAGTAATCAATCTTAATGCCGACAAGATCAATAAGAAGGCGATTTGCCAAATATGGGCATATTTCATACTGAAGTTTTAGAAATAGGGGCCGTAAGCGTTTTATCACATTAAACAGTAAACTCTCTGTATCAATTCTTTTGTAATTTTCTTTATTTGACTTAGCAAACATGATAAAGGAAGTGTGTTCAAAATTTTGATATGATCTGGCTATTTTTGACGAAGTTATGGGTCATTTACACGGTGGGGAGTTTCTTCTGCCGCTCAGTATAAATTTACGGTGATCAATGACAATTAGAAATCATTGGGCAAGCCTGAGTCCTGAAAAAGAAACCGTTAACTGAAAAACCATGAAGTGTTGCTTTATGTGTATGTGTTATTAATATTGTGATTGATATATGACACTGTACAAAACTATAGCATATTATGCTTCTTGCAAGTTAACTACAGAAGGAATTTTTAATGTTGTGTTGTAAATCAGTATTAATGCTTTGGCATGTTAGCCGCGCCCAGGTAACAAACTTAAGTTGCAAATTACCTAACAAACTGACGTTGACCGAGTCCTTTAGGCCTTGCTTGACAAAGCAGATGATGTTGATGATATTTGTCACTGTGCCGAAAACGACAATAGCCTGGCAAACTATGCCAAACATGATCCACAAGAAAATGCGGCGTGCCTCGTCACTGACCAGTGGAGGTTTCATGGTCATTTCAACAGACATTTTGTAGCTGCCTCCTACAGTGTCTAAAGTACTTTGCAGTGGTGAAAATGACATGGTCATGGTCGAAAAAATAATATACTGGAGTCGTCTACAGAAAAAAAGATATCAAAATTCAGTGTAAGATAGTTGCTGGTATGTCACTTTTTTAACATTTTGTAACAGAAAAACAGAATCGTTTTCTTCCTTTTAGAGACTCGTGGAAACGGATGGCGAGTTAAAGAGTGACAAATCAAACTTTATATTATGACGATAGTTTACCCTTGGAAGGGAATGTATATATATAATTATTATTGAGGGCAGGAGATTCTGCACATGACCTAACAATGCTTTATTTTGTTTTGTTTCGGAAGAAATGTAATTATTCCTTTGTAATAAATAACATGGAGGAATAACAATTTCGAATTATTCCGTTCTCATACTTATCGGCTGTATATTTTCACTAGTCCTTTGTGATGCTCAAGTATGTTATCATTGTTTCCCCTGTATTCCTTCTACGTCAGTATTTCCTAAATAATTCAAAATCATTGAAATGATATTGATAACTGATATACCGAAAAATAGGCTGTCAAGCTGTCACTCCCATCCTTGCACTTGCTATCAGACATACTGGCAGGCTATAATTCAAAAAAAGCTTGTTAAACCATGTGACTTTACAATACTATGGTTATCACTACGAAAGAGGATCTGTTTTCTTTTCCTACTACACAAACGTACTCATTATGATATTGTCAAATATAATGCTATTTGACATGTTCAAATAGCATTATAATGAGATGGAGACTTGATATCACGTTGTGAGTGTAATCTATAAATGAATGGTATTTTGCCTCGAAGCCAAAATAAAGCAGTAGCTTACAGTGTAAAATCAAATTGTTGGTATATGAACCTTGGAAAAATTACGCAGGCCTATACAAATCTCCCTCCCTGCCCCCAGTATGGGTGGGCAAAGATGTCTCTGCAGGGAATACTTTATGTCTGGATCAGTGTGGTTATAATATTTTTAGATGTAGACTTATAGACGGTTACGAATCTCTAAATGATCAACCTAGATATTAATGTTGCCACTCTTTGACGAAGAATACAGATTTAGCCATTTGGTCATGAAACTAAATACTTGTGTGCATTAAAAGTCCAGCAGCTATACTCGGGAGACATCTTCATTCTTTAGAACAAAGCTTTTTTTACCTCTTCACTACATCACGGATTTTAAGTGCTGATGTAATCATGAGCTTATTGCACATTGATTTGTTTGAGATAGAGGTTTAGGTTTTACACGCCCAAATCGTTTTGCTACATAGGCCTATTACTATGCACTGTCGACTGCCGTAACTCCAATCCTAATTTTTATTGGTTATTCCCATTTCACCAGTAATGGAGATAAGCATCTGATCTAAACAAATACATTACTTTTAATAGACCGTGACAAGTAATGTGTTTCGCTGTGTCTCCTCGTTTGACCCATCCCCATGAAAAGGCAGTTAAGAGAATAGGGAGTTAGATTACTGGCAACGAGCGAGGACATAGGGTGCGTGAATACAAAAAAAAAGGCTCTTTGCAGATTTGCAGGCACTTGTCGTTCAGTTATGTACAGTTATGCATGAATATCTGTCACCATGAGGTTTCCATTTCTTTTGTGTAGTGTTGATTACAACAGTGTGACGATAGGGCTCAGTATTACTGTCATGATACAAACTGTACATTTTGTTGTACAGTGGTCTAAGGTATTCATCACACCAAACAAATCTGAAAAGTGGGCTGGATCTTTTTTACTCTTTTCAATAACTGCATGGAAAAGGAAGCTAAGCCACATATTTTGTGGCAAAGAGGGCTCATATACATTTTGTTAGTTAGACCGGACTGCTTCTCAGGTATCCAGTTGATAATGCTGATTTGTTGCGCATACAATTTAGGTTTCTTGCAAGCTGTGATACAAATCATAACGAATGCATCCACAGAGGGCTGGTATTTACACGTACAGATGTCATTCCATATTAGTGAAAAACCTGGCGTCAGTATCTTTCCCGCTTTCCATGACAGGGGCGAAGGGTCATTATAATGAAATTAATAATCACTGATTACCTATCGGAGTGTTTTTAGCCGAACCAAGGCCCTCGTCTACCATGATCACAAATAAACATGAAAATTTATTTTGTTGACTGTAAGGCCCACTCTGACTACGCTTCTATTCCAAAACTTAACCTCCCTAACCAAAGTGCTTATATGGATAGCAGGAAATAGAGGAAGCCTTAAACCCAAAAAGCAGACCTAACCTAGAATTAAAAGATAGCCGAGATTTTATTCAGAATCAAAGTGTCTCCGATATAATCAAATTTTCACTTTGATTCTGAGCCATATAAAAAATGAATGTCATTGTCATGCCAGATAAAATCCAGAACAGCGAAGAAATTTGTGAATTTTGTGCAATATTGCCTGGTTGACTTTTATCCTCGTTATATCCATAATATATGGTTACTTGTTTTTGTTCTTTTTTAATACCATTTACCATACACCGCATTCCTGCATTATAAGACCACCTCATGTCCCCGACAATGATTTATCTGTCTTTATCCCTACTCATTAGGTCACAGCCTCGTCTTTTTACAAAAAGCTGCAGAAATACAGCCTTATATCTACTGCTCATGCGATAGTAGAGGAAGATGTTAATGGACGCGTTTGTTGATTCCAAGACAAAGCTCAGGCCTGCCAAGATATAAAGCGTAATCAAGTATGGACCACTTATAGATACCTCTGGCACTGAGGCCATAACGACAAACGCTACGCCTGATGGTGCAAAACAGGCAATGAAGAGGGTGGAAATCAGGATTACCATTTTGGACACTTTCTGATCTCGTTCACTCAAGGTATCAGCTCTTGTGCATTCCTTTCGCCATGCTGCTTTCTGTCGTAGTTTAAGGACTAACGTAATGGTGCAGATGATAACAAAAAAATAATAAAGGCAGAAAATGGAATCAATACGTTGCTGATAGCAAAAGACACGCTGTCAACAACTTCGCGATCTTCAGTATAGACCAGACTAAGAACTGTTTTGTTCCTCTCTGGTGAGAACTTCATGGCAAATCTGCTGGAATAGTAGCGCGGCGCGTTACTGGCTATGATAACAATGGCAGTTGAGGTGATGATAATGGCCACTCGCTTTGGGCTGAATATACGTTTCACCAGAAAGAAAAAAATGCTTTTAATTGTGCTACAAAACTTTAGTAACCGTACGAAATCAAATGAAATGACATGGGTCTGGAGGAGAGAAAGAACAGATCGTTGGTAGGTTGAAAGAGGAGAGAGGGGGCGAGAGACGTAAGGTTGTAGAGTCCAAGGGAAAAAAAATCACTCCCTACTGATTTAATACCTACAGAGAGTTAAGAAAGACATATCTGGCTTATCAGAAACATCGCATTCAGATTCCAATAGTATTTTATTAAATTTTCGAGAACTGTGGGTTAGTTATCAGATAAATTTCCCAGGGAAAGAGAGCTAAGCAACAGAATATGCGTAAGCATCTAAGTTTTCACCAGATTATTTTGAACCAAAGAGAATCAAGCCACCGAGAAGGTGTTAATGTTTGAATGTGGCTTTTTGTTGGACCAATTTTAGTCTAGGGCGTTATTTTGGCTCGTCGATGTATTCCTCCTTGTCATAAAGAGGATCTTCTTTAGCTAAGGCTCTGGCTTTCTATATATTCGCAGACAAGGGTACTTAAAAAGGCGGCTGTTTGCAGATTTGCAAACATTTATCTGTTTATATTATATGTGCAGTTTTTCATGTCTTCATGAAATTTTAGATTATTTGGTGTAGTGTTAATTAAAAGAGCCTAATGATAGGGCTCAAGTCATAATCGTGACACACATTGTACATTTTGTTATACATTGGTCTGCAGCTTTTAAAATACTAAACGTGTCAAAAAAGACTTTTTCACTCTCTCGGTGACGGCATGGCCAAAGGAGCTATAAGCCACATACTTTGTGGCAGGGGTGTCTAATCAGCGTTCTTTTATAGAAGAGAGGATTAGGTCATTCTGCTCAGTTTTTGCCATGTGGATTATTTCGTGCCCTTATTTCATGAAAAGTATATGTTGTAGAGCTGCCATTGTGAAAAATATCGATGTGTAGTGTCGCTCATAGCGCGCATGCAAACAAATCTCTTTTTTAAAAATTCATTTTGTGAATTTCACAGGTCTGCTTTTCAGGCATGTAAGTGTTTTTAATGAACACAGATATTACATAAACACAAACCTGAATAGGTTTTGTGATACAATACAGACATCTCTCTAGGGTGACAAGGGCAGTAATCCAGCTGGTTGTGCGGGTAAACATAACGTGCATCCACCCCGTGGTTAAGTACTGGACTTCTCTGGGCTCGAACGTCAGGTCAGACTCCAGGAATGGAGGAAAGGAGCACAAGTTTGTAAATATCAGGGTCACCAGGGAGCCGAGGTCTGAGAAAGCTAAACCTAGGGATTACAACAAGGTCTGGTTAGAAAAGTTCTTAATATCTAGACTAGCGACTGCAGCCATGGAATGGCCTAAAACCACTACGCAGCGAATTATTCTTTGCAGAAGATACCGACGGCGGACATGAAACGTGTCTCAGTTGCGATTAGTGAACTCTTATCAGGGGAAACAATATTTGCTGAAAAGCCTCTGTAGATCCCAAAACTAACCCGCCATGCAACTAGACATGGGGCGAAAACGGTGGAATGTTGGATTTCATGGGGGAAAGTGGTCAAGATATGCATAGGCGGTACACATAGCCGTCTCTCCAGCCTTGTTATAGTGGGATGTTTATTTAATTGAGACACTTCATCTTAATTATGCGAGTTCATTTCAAGGAAAACCGCGATGAGCAATTATTGGGCTTACTACGTATAATGGTGAGCCTGTTAACCACATAATTGAACCTGTCTGCATGTGTTTTGCTCACTTGAATTACAACCTTTGTTCCTTAACTTACGGTCAACTCTCATAGGACAACATGACTAAAGATTTATAAACCAGCCTGACAAAAGAATTTGACTGTGACTAGCGAGCATTCCATCTTTAGCATTATATGAGCATTATATATAGTTTACCTTCATAATCTACAGAAATAAAACATACCATAAGATTCTAGGGCTGCCAGTTTGACAAGTTTGATGAATTTTTTTTTTTTTTTGAGTTCTGACCTTTCTTGGAAAGTGTTTGGCAACTAAAATTCAGGTTGGAAACTTTCCCCCTTTTTTTTCTTTTGTGCNGGGGGGGGGGCACTTTTATCTGAATCTTGTTCCGGACACGATATTAACCATTTTGACACTAAGCAGAGTTATTTTTATGTGTTCATGTAGTTGCAAGCTCGCCCTAGCTATGCTGCAGCTGCACACTTAGATGGGTTATCACCCAGCGGTTAGTGAACTATTTGGATCACAGGATATATGGGAAGTGCGCATTTATATTCAGTGTTCTTGAAAACAGCCTCCTTTTTGTATAAGAGTTTAACATACAGGCTCTCATGATACCTTTTACTGTTGTGGGTATGGCTAATACAACCATTATTATGTAGTTGTGGTGTTGGATGTGGCAATAATTCAAAAGTAAGGCATCAAGCTTCTTTAATACCTGGAGACAAAAAAACGCAAGAGCCTTTGCCAGACAAGAATCAACAGTAAGCATACAAACTTAAGTTTTTGTGGTAATGAAAAGAGCTCCTTCGGAACTTTCCAAACTCCCCTTACAGTGCTCTTTAGTGAACGCATATTATGTTACATGTAATGTTGACCTCCCTCATACCGTCAAGCATGGTCTGGGCATGCAAAATAAAACGTGTTAAAACTTGTTAAAAACGTTGTGAAAACATAGAGGAATGCTGCGTCATACCCCGTTTATTTTTTTCCTTCATGTAAAAACGGTATGCCTTTTCTGCTTTCCTGGTGAGAAAAATATTAGCAGGAAATTGGACTGGAGTTTTGTCTAGAACGAAGTTTAGAACAACGTTTATTGCACTCCCAAAAATAATCGGAGACGTAATAAGCAGGTATGTAGAGTATCATCATGGATCGACGGAGGGATTTATCGGTAGGTTGCTTGTCTCTGGTTCGAAGTTTAAAGTCCGAACATTGGTAAATTAAATTTCATATTTGGTCATTACTCGGGTGATGATATCCCTGTGCCAGATCTTCAACGTTCAGACGAAGGCCTGAGGCTGCTCTCAGAAAGACACATCAGCGTATCGTAGGCCACAAAGTATTCGGCCATTAAACACCCCCGCCAAGTGATTATGTGCAAATGATTTCCTGCGCCGTGATGTTGCGGCTGCTACTCTGATTTTTTTTTAAAAGATCTTATGGTAAACACGTAGACAAAAAAAAACATCAGTGATCCAAAAGATCAAATGACTGTGCATTGTTTAGAAGGTTCACAGATACATCAAATGCCAAATCCTACTTTAATGGAAAATGTAAGAATGCAGGCTAAAACTTACAATGAGTAAAGAGTAAAGAGTGTTAAAGAAATTGAGAAAGTTTACGCCTATGATCAATGTGATCATAACAATGTTTTCAAAGTCGAATTACATGCTTAGCACCAACGATATTTCCATCTCTAGAGTATTGCATCTGGGCGACAAGCATCCTCTTGTGAAGTTCTTTTTCAACTACTTTGCATACACGGCCCCTCTTTCCTCAGAAAAGGTACATTCGAATTTCATAACCCTCCAGCTGGCGAGGCTTCTCCTGTCAGTCCGGTTCTCACTACATCCTAGGGAGACTACTCCTGATAGTCTCTGTTTAGTTATTTATCTTCTCCTAACTTTTGCTTCTGCCTTCCTCCACCTACTTTCTTTGGCGATGCCTCAAGTCATAACCAGATGGGTGGTTCTGACTCAAGGCTGTGGGAGAATCGCCAAAGAACAAGACAAATAAGCAGCAACACACAACAATCTATTTTTGTATCCATAGTTACGTCTGATATATAAGCCATAAGTTAGATTGCGAAAAGTTAGCATCAAGAGACTTAATAAAAGTTTCAAGGGATAACTGTATATTGTGCCTGTCCCTTATCAAACTGTTCATAACTTGAGCTCAGATATCGCATGAACACAAACCTTTCATTCTAGAGTGATGAGGGTGGTAACCCAGCTGGTTATGTGGGTAAACATAACGTCCATCCATCTTGTGGTTTGACACTGGACTTCTGTGGGCTTGAGAGGGAGGTCGGACTCCAGGAATGGATTAGAGGAACACACCGGGGTGCCGAGATCTGAGATAGCTAAACCAAGTGATTGTAACGAGACCAGATTAGAACAGAATGTTTATTATGTGACTAGCAACAGCAACCATTCTTCAGATAAAATGGCCATGCCTAACACCACTGAGTAGCTTATTACTCATGGGAGCAGACCGACGGTTCGACTGCTGAGTAAGCTGACTCTTCAACTCCTTCCAAGGGATATAACGTGTCCGATTAACAGGAATGTGCATAAAATAGAATTGGTTATTAAGCCTGAATAGCCTATATACAGGTTCTTGGCACCTATTAGAAGGGCAAATCACTCATTTTGTTCATCCCAATCAATCCACTAATCCATAAAATCTCCCTTTTTGAGGGACCCTGCCAGCCAATGTCAGGGTGTAGAAATTTGTAGAAAGACCTGTGACTTAAATAGAGCACTCAATTTTGAAGTTTCAGGTACAATTTGAGCCTTCTACTTCTAGATAAAACAAAAGAGTGCAGGCCTATGTATTAGGACGGGGTCAAACCCAGCCTTGTGAAAAATTGGGGATCAAATTAGAATTCCAGGTGACCTTTTTTGAAAGAGATTTGTGAAAAAAAATTTGTGGGCGTTGACCTCCCTTTTTCTTCCCCTGAAAGATCAGGCAAAAAAAGTACTTTAACAGTCTTGGGAGAAATTTCCCGAAATCACAGTGGTATTTGTTGAATAACACAAAATGTTTACAGATCCGATGGAAGAAAAAACAATAGGTTCCACTAACCATAACCACGAACTTGGCATAGGGCGTGGAATATCAGATTGCATGGATGTAACTACTTCGTTATGGATAGGCATTAAATCACCCTCTAACTTTATTATAGTAAGATGCTTATTGATAAGAGGCATTTCACACTGTTTACAAGGGATCATTTCAAGGAAAAATATGATGACGAATCGAGCTTATTACCTATAATGGTGAGATCGGTATCTGCACAGTTGCATCCGTCTGCATGTGTCATGCTCACTTGGATTACAGGGTTTCTTCCTTTACTATCGGCCAATTTTCACAGCTAAGAATGACGAAAGCGATCCAAAAACCAGTTTGGTGAGATGAGTTTTCTGGCGAGCATTACTAAATAATCTAAAGTAATTTAAAAAATAAAAAAAAGCAGATTCCAGGATTGCCAGATCGGCGAGGTTGGTG
Source organism: Ellobium chinense (assembly GCA_033807755.1). Taxonomy (NCBI): domain Eukaryota; kingdom Metazoa; phylum Mollusca; class Gastropoda; order Ellobiida; family Ellobiidae; genus Ellobium; species Ellobium chinense. The sequence continues at coordinate 199,317 of JAWQUT010000159.1, forward strand.
CCACATGGCTCTAGATCCAGACTTCACTTTGATGGTGACAAAATAATACTATGCTTCCACAAGATATGAACGCAAATCGACTGTCCATTGCAGCACTTAGCAGCATTGTTGAGATTGGACTTGCTATTCTTCTTGATTTACAGGAACTTGAGATACTTAGTTCAGTTTCCTTTAAGGATTATGGCATTGCATTTTTCTACCTTTTAAGCAACGCCAAGCACATCCATCCATATGCTTATATGAGCTGTTTGGAATCAGTAACAATCTTTTGGGGCACCCTGTATAATGGCACTAAACCTAGGTTTGGGAGCTGTTTGGGACACTTTTGATCATTACTTTGTAAACATAACTTAAATGATCCGGTAACCCAGGCAGACTCCACTTTCGTTGGGCAACATTTCCACCATGCCCTCTGCGCAAATAAAACGTTTCTTGTTTTGTTTTTTGGGGTTTTCTTTTAAGTCTAAGATAACAGCATTTCAATATCAAATGTTCTAGTAGGACAATGCTCTGTTTGGTCCCCACATTAGAAATTATGTATTTGATTTGTACAGGTGACGTCTCATATCTACCAGTGTGCTCTCCCCATATTAGAAATGTATTTAATTTGTGCAGGTGACGTTTCATATCTATCAGTTTGCTCTAAGCGGAAGAAATATACCTGACAATTAGGAAAATAAAAAAATGATGGGAAAAGGTGGTTTGCATAATCACTCAAGCTTACTCCAGTGGGAAATTACACGGGTGAATGAAAGTGAATTGAGGTTTTGCGTTAGCTTAGGTGACGAACTAAAGTTATAAAGTACCCAACAAACTGACGTTGATTAAGTCATTTAAATCTTGCTTGACCAGTTGATGTTGTTGATGTTTGTCATGGTGCCAGAACCGACGGTGGTCTGGCACACTATGCCTAAAGCGATCCACAGGAAAATACAGTATGCCTCGTCACTGACCAGTGACGGTTTCTTGGTCATTCCAATTGAGGCTTAACTTTTTGGAAGTGGTGAAAATGACGTGATTATGAGCGCCATGGCTAACAGAATAATATACTATTTATAAAGTGAAAATAGTAGTTTCAAAGCGGGGTGCTTGCTGGTATGCCACTCAACATTTGTAATAGAAAACAGAGTTGACTTCTTCCGTCCATAAGCACGGGGAATCATTCGATGAGCAAACTATGACACATGAGATATTCTGCAGCAATATTTAACTCTTTGAATCATCTAGAGATGCATTAATTATTAATGAGGGGGAGACTTTGCATTGGACATGACTATTGTTTATTTCGTGATATTTTCTTTTGAACGAATTTAAATATCCATTTGTGACTAATAACATTAAATAATACGTAATTTAGGCTAAAACTTCATGATATGTAGATCTACAGTAAATGTTTGTTGATCATTTGTGATGTTTTAGTATGTTATCATTGTTCCTGAATTATTTCTAGATAGTATTTCCTGAATGGCACAGCATCATTTTGATGATGTTAATGGCTGAGATTTGCAGAGATTTCAGTTAGTGACACTGTCTTCGATACTTTGCAAGTAATGAACATAATAAATATGTTGTCAATACATCTACAGAATTTCTGACCCAGCCATTTCCCTCAATACCTTGTACCTCCATCTGTTTTTCCTTCCCCCTCTAATGAAAATACATCCATAGAAATTATCTTGACAGATTGTTTTTGTTAATTGCTAGTCATACCGACAAATAGGTATACTTTTATTTACATCAAGTTATCACCGCCAATTTGTACGTCTTGAGATCCATTCGCTATTATCTAGCAGGCTGGCACGCCATAGAACCTAAACTGCTTCTTTAACCATCATAATATTAGAAATATTAAATTTTTTGTAGGTGCCAGTTGGTGAATAGTTACTACTGTTTGTGCACAAGATTTACATTTTTAAACAATTGACCAACATAGCATACGATCGTGCCAGTCTAATAGCAATTTTCATTTTCACATAAGTCATCTTCACCTCAAGGCTCAAGTCATGAGAAAATTAACAGAAGTAACGAAAAATGGAATAATACACAAATAAGACTATAATTCTCAAGTAATTGTGACCTTATCATGAGTTGTGTTTGGAAACTGCGTCATTGTCTTCAGAGGGATGGGTCAGTATAGCTTTGTCCAACTTCTTTTTAAAAAAGTGCAGATGTAAACTTTTATATTAAAGATTAAAATCTACCTTTATTTGTCTTGAGGAGAATAAGTTTTACACTGTCATGCAGTGTTATATATTTCATTCAAACTTATAGAAAGTGCATCAGTAATAATATATACAGTGCCATTATATCATATTGCGAACCAAATCTATATCAGTCATTGTCAGCTACCGCTGAGAAGAGTCCTGTTCTCGGCTGGATCGAAGCCAGTTATTCATTTATACCTGAGTAGAGTGGGGATATCTATATAGGAGCAAAATGTCTTTCCCGTGGCCATCGTAACGTAAAACGCTGGGCCCGTGGGTCGGACCTATAAATTCCATACTTGACAGTCTTAAGTTTTATGAGGACAACCACAGATAATAACGATGCAACAGTCATAAAAAAAGGGAAGCTTTTAGGCCATGAAAAAAACCTATTATCAAGAATATTTTGAAATATCCATACAACAAATAAGGAATGGGCCAACATAATTCAATTCAATTCAAAAGTTTTATCAGGCCATAGGCGAACATTATACAGTACAATACAACATTACATGACTCCAGTCCACTGCAGAGACACATACATGTTCTTCATGCATATTTTGCCACTCATCTACCACTTTCTCATCTAGCTGACACCCAGTCTTTCGAGAACTGGACTAACACCAAAATCACGACAATATTGCTGTGATCACTCATTCTTTCACATCACACTTCCTAGTCGCCTCTCCCCCTCCTTCCGGAAGATTCTATTTACACCCCTTCCCCTCCCCACTTCTACAATTCCTTGCCAGATGCCCATTTTAGCTCAAATGTCTGAATTGTATTTTCTCAATATTCCGAAACATAAATTACTCAGTATTCGTATGTCTTCACCCCATTCACTTTTAAAGTATTTTACTAATCTGAACATATTTGTTTTAACTTTTAAATACCCCGGGAATAACTTTTTCTTAATTCTTTAAATCGTGGACTTACTTTCTGGCAATGAAATTCATCCTCTACATCGTTACAAAAGCTACATATTCTATCTTTATAGTCTAATTTTGTCTCTCCCACCTCCTCCTCTCCACCATAAATGTATGGGAACTAAGTCTGATCTTAGTAAGCGCCATTCTCCATGCTTTCCTATGACATACGGTTAAGTAACTTTCATATTTCAAATCTGACTTAATATGTTTATACTATTTACTATTACAACTTGGTGTTACTGCCTCCCTCCATTCCTATCTATAGCAGTCTGCTAAACGTGATTTAACTTCAGACAGAAATACGTTTTCATCTTCAACATCCTGTTCATCATAATCACTCACCACTGGAGCGCCTCCCACCTCTAGTTGACTAACCATTCCAGCGACTGCGTCACCAACATTGTCCAATCATATGACAGTCTAGCTAGCATTTATGAACATGTTTCAAAACGTTACAAACAGTTTAACCATATCAGCGCACGAGCAAAAAGAGTTACCTGCACTGGCAAGGTCTGATCCCTTGATTAGCGACGAGGCGATTTGGATATTCAAGTTTATCTGGTTCGGCATCGTTATGCAGGTGATTGACCTGTTCGGAACCGTGACGAACATCATCAACATCATCTGTTTTGTCAAACAGGGCCTCAATGATTCAATCAACATCAGTTTATTAGGTCAGTAGCCTAGAAATCTCTTATGCTAGAAATAGAGAATATGTAATGAGTGTTTGTTTGATATCCTATTTATAAAATGAGTTATACATTTATCATCTGGAATTTCCTCTCCAGATGAAAAATGTATAACTCATTTCATAAATATGATATCAAGCGATACGAATTTCAGATTCATTTAGCATATAAACTCTAACTAACTAAAAATAAAATGAACTTTCAATTGTGAAAAGGACTCTGAAGTGGCCCTCACCCTGTTTGAGACACATCAATCACAAGTGAACGAATGAACCACACAGTTACGCGACACAAAGTAGATCCAAACAGCTGACAATCATCGTTGAAACTGTACACCATAGATACACTGTGACATATTACTTCAAATATTTAACTGAAATGAAACTGAAACGTGAAGAGAACGATGACAAGCTATACGAACGACAGACTGGTTTGTTGTTTTTTTTCTTTAATCTAGACAGAGGAAAATTCAACGGCAGTGAAAATAGTTACAAAAGAAACGATGCCACACATTCATAAGCCTAGAGGTTTCCGAGGCTTCCAATCTAAGCATTCGTAAGCAGGTCAAAGGTCAAATTTATGTAACGTATACATACGTATACATACGTATACAACAGATAGTTGTCTGAGCTCAATAAATGTATTGTTATTGTTATTGTTGTTGTTATTGACAAAAAAAATATTACACATTCTTATGTCACCGGAAGTAGGTTCCGTTTATATGATAAAGTGCTTTCCCACAACGTGTCACAGAATAAAATATTTACAGAAGTATTAATAGCCAGTTCCAGAGTGTCTCGAAACGCCATCAGGAACCGGAGATCTATAGTCTATTCTTAAAACGTAGCATTATGTTTCGAAGTGGTCGACATGCATGGTTGCCAAAGACACGTGGAGTTTTTATTTTGTACCAGGATTTAGTAGCGTCAGGCACACTTTTTTTTTTTTGTTTACATTATGTAAAACCATTCTTTTGTACTGGTAACATTTTAAACAGAATATTGCTGCAGTTACTAATATAATGTCACGTTTTAAAACTATATTTTCCCGATGATCCAATCAGTTCCAGAAATATGTCACTTTGATTAACCCAATCATCCAAACCTTAAGTGTCCTTTCATGTTCTTTAATATTTGTTGTTTTTGGTCTCTATTTTACTGCCGCAATCCACGACTTTTCTGACAAAAAAATTTCTTTTAAATGAATTATGAGCAGCTATTGGGCAAAAATAATGCTGAATTCGCCTGCGAGTTACATAATGGATTCTTTGTTCTTTTTCATAATTTACTTCTTTAGACAGTAGTTTTCTTGTAACTGTCGTTTAAACTTCACGAAGATTGCGTTACTGAAACTAAAAATATATTATCATCCTCAGGTTTAGCCATTTCAGACTTGGGCAGTGTTATAACTTTGCTCTTCAGCAACATCTGCTTTTTCCCACCTTTCCAAGAAATGGACCTGCCATTTGATCCAATGGATACCCAACATCTGACAACAACGTGGCTTCATATTATATTCACTCGCATTACCAGTTGGATTACTGCTTTGATCACGTTAGAGAGATGTCTGTGCATAACGATGCCCCTAAAGGTTTGCTATATCTATCTGTGTTTAATAGAGACTCAATGTACAAAGAGATACAAACTTTCCATTCACAGTATGCACGACCATTTAAACTAGGCTTAATTTTGATTTTTCATGTATCGTTTTCGCCGCCTTGTTTAACAGCGCTGCCCAAAAAATGGTTTATGGTAAAATATTTAAGACGAATCAATCAGTGAACACGCAGCTTCCGTTTAAGTTTTCAAGAAAAATAAGACTGTTATCAGTTCAACTCAGTTCCGTTACAACTCAGTTCGAGTTAGATCAATCATATCAGCACTAAAACAGTCATGTGTGGTAGCAAACAATATGACAAAATACAAAATACCTAATGCACCAGTTTTATCTACCATTTTCGGTTCATGTTTGTAATTTTTTTCTGGATCTCAGATAGTTCGGTATCTTGTCAGACATTGTTTATTCAAGTAGTCTCTGCACAACAATCGATTTAGTGCTTTCTGTTGAACTTACAAGAATGCGCCTGTTTGCAGTAATGGCTTTGATATGTTTTGATAAAACCAGCACAGTTCTGAGTTCCCGCCATTTAACAAATAAAGACTTTCGCCTTCTATTTCAGGTGAAGAACATCATCACCACAAAAAGAGTGGCAGTCATCTTAGTTTGTGTGTTTGCTATAGTCATAGGCTCCAATATCCCCAAATATTACACCAACAGGTTCGCCATGAAATTCTCACCTGAGAGAAACCGAACAATTCTCGGAATTGTTTACACAAACGACCGCTCAGCAGTAAACTTAATAACTTACACAGTAAGCAATGTGCTACTTCCTGTCAGCGCCTTTGTGACGGTGGTGCTCGCCACTGCTGTGTTAGTTGTGAAACTTCGACAGAAAACGAAATGGCGCATGAAATGTGCAGGCCAGGTGAAGGCTGATAACTTTTCTGAGCGCGACCAGAGGGTGGCCAAAATGGTGGCCGTGATCTCGACACTCTTCATTGCTTGTTTCACGCCCGCGTGTCTTGCATTTATCGGTGTGGTTTGTGTCCCGGGGTTCACAGAAGATGGTGTGTATTTGAACACCCTCCTTGTCATTGGAGGTTTGAGCTTTGGTCTAGAGTCGTTGAATTCCGCCACGAATATTTTCATCTACTATCACATGAGCAGCAAATACAGGGCAGTGTTTCAACAGTTATTTGCAGTGGAATGTATACAAAAATGAAATGAAAATTTATATATACCTACCGGCAAAAAAAAATAAAATCTCCAACTTTCAAGTAAAAAAAAAATGCATTGAACCAGTGTTTACTCACTTGTCGTTATCCATGGGGTGTCGATATTTTGCAAGACTTGGTGGTACCCTGTTTAATGTCCACCAAACTCTACACCCTTTAAACAAGACAACGCCAGGGCACACACAGCACGTGCTTGCTTGGACTTTTTTGGACATCAGCAGTTTGCTTTGCAACCTTGGCCAACATATTCGCCAGACTTATTACCAATTTAACACCTTTGGGATGAGATGGGGCATCGAATCAAATACACTGTATGACGAAAATGACCTTGGTCCACTCAATTTATTTGGCCTTGTGTCTCTGTTCTTTGTTCTGCCTCTCTCTATCGGTCTTGGTGTGTGTTGTGTTTGTGTAGGTAGTTAGATGGGTGTGTGGGCATGTGTTTTGGTCTGTGCCTATATCTATGTCGCTCCGCCTCTTTCCCTATGTGTATGTGTGAGCTTCTCTCTCCCTCTTTCTCTCTCTCTCTTTCTATCTCTCTCTCTCTCTCTCTCTTTCTATCTCTCTCTCTTCTCTCTCTCTCTGTGTACATATGTGGATGTGTGTATGAGTGTATGTTATATATATATATATGTGTGTGTGTGTGTGTGTGTGTGTGTGTGTGTGTGTGTGTGTGTGTGTGTGTGTGTGTGTGTGTGTGTGTGTGTGTGTGTGTGNATGACCTTGGTCCACTCAATTTATTTGGCCTTGTGTCTCTGTTCTTTGTTCTGCCTCTCTCTATCGGTCTTGGTGTGTGTTGTGTTTGTGTAGGTAGTTAGATGGGTGTGTGGGCATGTGTTTTGGTCTGTGCCTATATCTATGTCTCTCCGCCTCTTTCCCTATGTGTATGTGTGAGCTTCTCTCTCCCTCTTTCTCTTTCTCTCTCTCTTTCTCTCTCTCAATTTCTCTCTCTCTCTCTCTTTCTCTCTCTCTCTCTTCTCTCTCTCTCTCTGTACATATGTGGATGTGTGTATGAGTGTATGTCACATACACATACATATATATGTGCTGATGGAGGACTGGAACCCTCCATTTGCCGTGATCAGCATGAAACATTTATTCAGGTAGACGTTTATTTTTAGCCATGCCGCTAATTCTAATAAAAAAAAGAAGCTTAGTGGCTGGGACCTTTCCAGAAGCCGAACAGAAGCTTGGCAGTAATAGCGCTAGGCAGGAGACTCACACACACAACAAGTTTCCCCCCATTCTTTTCAACCAAGCTTCACTTGGTAAACTCGGCAAGACAAACGCATAGACGCACACACTAGTATTAAACGATGAACAAGACAGGGTCATTTCATGTTGTGGTGACATAGTTGTTGTACAAGATGGAGACGAAGCACTTGGTCTCTGGGAAGACGTCTACCTGATTCTGAACTGACGGCAAGGCGATGGGTGCCCGCTGTGAGGTCATGGGTTCGATTCCTACCATATCACTTTCTTCCCTTCTTCGATTTTCTCTCTGCATTTGTCGTGAGCATTTTCCCCTTTTTCCTACTCTATGAGAGCATCAATTTGTGTCTGCTCACTCACCACTACTGAAATTAAAAAAAGCACTTATTCACAAATCGCTCCGACTATGAATTGTTCCTTGAATTGCACATTTATTTATTGTATTACAGTGCGTTCTCAAAAAATGAACCAAGTGTTTTTTTTAACGTTTTTCCTACTGAATGTATTGTTTCCAAATTTTGCATAGGCTTCTAATCCAATTTGTCTTAACAGAAAGTATGTTTTTCACATCGCCTTTGTATCTGTGGTAAATTTTTTCTTGTTAAGCATTAGGAAATAAACGATAATAGTAAAGTTTCTTAGACACGCAGGGTTGTTTTACAGTATGAAACTTAAAAATATAACGTTAATGAAACCGTTTTGGCAGAAACTGCTTGAACGTAATAAACATAAAAATAATTTTTGAGGACCACTTTAGAAACATTCACATAAAGTCAATCATGTCGTAATGCAAAGTAACGAGCAGAACAATACAAGAGTAAATTTGAATATACCTAGACTATCTAGAAGTAGTCCTGAAGTCTAAACCATTGTGTCCTTCAAACATAGTAGTACATAAAAATTGCTTTCAACAGGGTCGTCGGTGTGACACATTGCCATTGAAAACAACTAGGATGCACATAATGAACACATCGAATGGTGCACCAACATTACATGGGGTACAATTTTGGTTGCTGCGCGTAAGTCATGGATGTTTGCTAGTGTGAATTCTTTTATGAAAATCGGACGTGAGAGCTTGGCAAAAGGACCACAATTATCTAAAGTTTCAACTTTATTAGTGGAAATTTTCATTAATGCCTTTGTGTCGGAGGAGAATATTGCAAGAATATGTAGTCTATGCTAATGGGATAAAGATGTAAGGACTGAATCTTCCTTTGCTCAGGACCGCCCACAGAATAAAAGACTTCCCCTTTCGCGAGATCGCAAGGATCAACCAAACGCAGCCATAAAATTACATTACGTTAATCTAATTCTCTCTGAAGACGACCATGGTGATGACGAGGTTGTTAACATTTACATGCATTGGTCTTTTCCCTGCCCGTTTTTTTTTATTTGCCCGCAGGCGATTGCTGATGTTTAACTCTGTGCTCACTCGCCTTGATGACGGTAACCCAAAATTCATTTACACTGAGCGTGTTTTATTTTTTTCTTTATTGGGAAGAAGAAAGAAAGGCTTGTTTATCAAGCCTGGTCTTGGTTTTACCTTGATAGTCATGACTGGAGTGTTCTAGATAGTAGGCTATATTTATATCTCGGTTAATGCAAAAATATGTTATCTCTTCTCCTTTGCGAACTCTCTTGAATTGTCAAGACGGTTGAAGTCGATTATCGAGATGTAAAAAGTTCGATGTAGAAATAATTATGTTTAAGAGCGTGAGTGTGTGAGGTATGAGAGGAGGAAGTGTATGAAAAGCAGATCTTTACAGTGTCTCATAATATTCTTATTATTTCGTAAGACTTGTTTGGCTCTCTTGTGCACGAGCCCTACTAAGTTCACCAAAACCTTCTGGTTCCAAAAGTCTTCTTTCCGACTCATAGGAGTGGCAGTAGGAGAAAAAAAAAACAACTTGATTTTAGATGTCAGCAATAATCTTTTACTTTTATCAAGTTCTTTTTTACATTAGCAGTTTCTTTGACAAGGGTCGCAATATTTTATCCAAGTCGATGAGAGATTGTGTAAACGAGAATCTTGAGTAAGAATCATTGGTTCTCATAAATAGACTATCATAAGTAAATTCTTTGAGTTTCTGTATGCCTTAGGTTTTTTAAATTTTCTCCTAAGGTTTTTAGTTTTTATCTTTATCGAGAATGACGCTGAAAATAACCGATGTAAAGTATAACGATGATTTGGTGTTTCCTTTTACGTCACATTACTGTAAAGTTACTAAATGTCTGACCAAGCAGAAGATGCGACTATTTTGCTAAAGATTACTAAGAAAACTTTTACCACGAAAGCAGGAGAAGGGGATAAAAATATTTCCTGTTAAGACAAACTGATTTAGGAGGCCATGCACAATTTCAAAACGATTCGGTCATTAGGAGAAAAGATATTGAAGAACAACCTGGTTCATTTATTTGTGAACGCACTGTACTTACCTTCCTGTTTAAAAGACATAAGCTCTTACTAAGTTTGACTGCATCACCGCTAAGGATCTCGTTCCTGTAGATGTGATTTTAAAGTTTAAAGATATTACAGCTGTGTAGAAAAGAGATTATGCGCTTAGAAAATTATAAATTTGGGAAAGGTAACTAAATTTTACAAGGGCTTCCAACAGAGACAATATACTTCAATTACAGTCATTTGCAAAAGTATGGGACCACCCTTGCAAATTAACGAAAATAGTAACTATTTCCTAGTATTGTAACATGCGCTAGGGTATGGTGCATCATCTGCCTAAAATACATATAGTATCTCATTTCTGTAATTTCAACACCCTTTGCTTTTTGTTATTGTGATTTGTGGGCACAATTTTGCCGTTCTTTTGTGATGTTAAACACATAGAAAAATGAGCAAAAAACCATCACAAACAGGAATTCAACGAGCACAAATAGTGGCATTGAATATGGAAGGCCTTTCAGAGCGTCAAATAGCAGAAAGACTAAGAGTTAGCAAAAGTGCTGTTCATCGTGCGAATGAAAAATACAAAGTTTATGGAATTTACGGTGACGTGAAAAAAACTGGAAACCTCGTAAAACTTCATGAAGAGATGACAATGCTATGAGACTGACAGTGGCGCGATCCCTGACTAGTTCATGTCGCAAAATATGGGCTAATCTGCAGAAAAATGCATCAGCATTAGCATAAGCACCGTTTTATGGCGTCTAAGTAAAGAAGTTGGTCTCAAATCGTATAAACCAACCACAAAACCTCGTTCAGCATCAGCTATGAAGAGGAAGAGATTAGCATTTGCTATAAAACATCTTGATTGGACTGTGAAAAAATGGGAAAGAGTGCTATTTTCAGATGACTCAACTTTACAGCAGTTTGTAGTACAGAAGAGACATGTTCAAAGACCCAAAAGGTCACAGATATGACAAAAAGTACACAATCTCTACAATGAAGCACCCGCCAAGTCAAATGATTTGGGGAGCTATGTGCAAGAACGGGACTGCTGGACTGTATTTTCTTCCTCCAGGCTCCACTAGAATGGTCAAAAGTATGTTAAATAGCCTCAGGAAAAGCTGACATTGCGTATGGAAGTTCACAAGAGATCTATTTTCGTGCAAGATGGAGCACCATGTTATAGGTCAAAGATTGTGCCAGAGTCTCTCAAGGAAAACAAGGTAGAAGTTCTTGACTGGCCTGGGAACAGCCCTGACCTGAACCCAACCGAGAATTTATGGAACTATATGGAGGATAAAGTTGCCGAGAAGCAGCCTTCTAGTGTTACAGCACTTGTCACTTCCATAAAAGAAGTATGGTTGAAGCAAATAACTGCTGAGTATTGTGAATCTCTTGTGAACAGTATGCCTTGTCGCCTCAGTGCCAATGGGTCAGAAGAAAGGAGGACATACAAAATACTAAAGAAACTTATAGTTTTTGCCAATTAGCAATTTTTTCCCCTCACTTGACCTTTGTCATACATTTTCATAATGTTTCATGTTTAATAGATCTCATTTATCAGAACTTTTAGTGAGTTACATTAGCTTCGTTACAAAAACATCAAAATTTGCAAGGTGGTCCCATACTTTTGCAAATGACTGTATAATGAACGAATTATAATGTATCATAAGTGATGGACTGTGTATGAAATTTGGAATCATGCGACTTTTCCAAGGCCTGTACTTTGCTTCTAAGCACTAGATGACGTTAGTGTTTTCATCAGTTATGGCTGATCATAACATCAGAAATGGGATTTGTAGAATCTGACATCGCGCGAAAGAGGAGTCAAGGCTTTCTCCGTTGGCAAGCAGACGCGATACGGTAAAAAAACCGAGCTTCGGGGATATCTGTGGGCACCCTTATAGAAGAGTCAAGATTCAAGATTCAGAGTCTTAATTCTAAAGCCTAAGATTCTCTTTCTCTCATTCAGCTTTGGAAGAAAGTATCCAAAAGAAATAACTTTGTATCAAGCTCATCATTAGTTTCTCTGCACCCTCTACATAGCCATGTTTTGTTGTCTGTTAACACTGGAACATGCATGCTCTAAATTTTGAACTACATCACTAATAAAATAGTCCATGTTGTGTTTCGGATCCATTGGATATTGAAAAATTCCGCATTGTTTTCCGCAATTTACAGTAAATAAAAATACCTTGAAATGGGAGAGGTATTCCATACAAGAACAATTGCATTTCTGGTCATAACGTCACTTTTCATCACATAATTTCACTTAGATTTGAAACCTGGCACCTACTTTTGAAGCTCTTCAGCTAAAAAGCAAAGAAATAACCTCCAACACGCTCTTAGGGTGGTTTCCTAGACATTGCAGAACATGAAGAATGCGATTGCAGCAACATGCGGCTAGGGTCTTCACTGGTATGTCGGAAACTTGAAGGCTGCAACTGACTTCCACTTATATACTGTACGCAAAGATTTGTAGCAGAACGACGGCAGATTCCCAGAGACATGTTGTTAGTGTGTTAGACATTGCGATGCATTTTTGGTTCTGCAGTGGCTTTATAGCCCCATTTTGGGTTGGGGAAGAGGGGGGCAGGAGGTGGCTATCCAAAAGGGATTATGTACGTTTCAGTAAAAGAATAAATTTAATAAAATATCATTCTATGTGCCGGTAATCTGCATAAGTATACTAAATACTAAATTCTACTTAATACTGCTACCTTATATTGACAGGATAATCTAACACTTGAAGTTAGCGGATACCTCCTTACTTTATTCTCCGTTAGAAGGAGAGGCAAATCGCACAAGGCAGGCTTTCCAACTTTTCCTTCTGATTGCGCGTTTTGACATCAGGCAGTCCGGCGTATTTTTTATTAAACACATTTACCTGGCTTGATTTTCTTACGTTAGGTCAATCAGTATCTCGCATCCCTGTTGCTGTGCATTCTTCGCGCTTTCCCTAGCTTCTTGCATAGCGTCTCCTCAAGGATACCCCTTTAAAAGTTGAGAACTTCTGTCAAGACGGACCTGTCCTTCTGGCATGTTATAATACAGTTATATGTTCTGGATCCAGAAACCGATGTTTGATAGCCAAGATCACTGTCACAACAGTGACCAGACTAAGTCAGTGGTCAATCAGACTTCGATGTATCCAACTATTTAAAATAGAAATCTAGCAAGAACGAAGATGTGTGTATCATCCGAACTGAGGAAAGAAACGATGACAGTTCAGCAATGGTCTGGGATTACGAAAACTTACCTGCAGCAATGGCCAGGTGACCCTGACATGCATAGAAAAGAAGGAGCAGACGGCCTAAGAGGCCAGGCAGAGATAAGTAAGACTGTCCCTCTGGACTGTGGAGAATCAGGTAATATAGATAAGGTTGCGGGAACCTGATTGGAAATTCATCTCTGAACCATTAGACAAAAGTTTCTTCTCAAACCACATGAACCTTTCCAAATGGTCAAAATTGGTATGTGGGTCTGGAGCCAGGACTGTGTTCAAATTATATACTGTTTACTGTGGGGGTCCTTCATTTAGATTTTTCACAGTTTCAGTTACATGAAAAGGGGATCCAAACTTTGGCATTTATTTGTAGACCAGATATTTGCAAAAACTAAAATGGTTTTAGGCACTTGAAAAAAGCTGCATGCAAAAAATCTTTATTTCACTATTTCACTGATGCATTTCACCACTTCTGCTGTATAATTTCAGACTAAACTATTATCCCTACGCAATCTGTATAAAAGAACTGAGTTTATGCCCTGCTATCATTGACTCTGATAGTCCAGAGATTTTTAGCCAGTTAGGCTTTCTCAACCTTAATGACAGCAAAAATCCCCCATACACATGAACGCTTCCTGAACCTGGAAATGGAAGTAGATTTAGGCCAGGTCGCTGAGCCAAAGCCAGTGGAAAAGTACAGGATAGCCGTCAATCACATCGCCATTGGAAGAGCAAAGACCATAACTCTTCGCTGGGTCCTTGGCTAGGAGGCTTAGCACGACTAGGTTTGCTCTGAGTGCAAGAAGGCCAGTTCGCTACCAAAATAACCCACATGAATAATACAATACGTTTACATTTCTCATCGGATAACTACAGTTTTAACACTTTGCACAGTATTTCTATGTGTCTTCCTCACATTAGCTTTGCGTTATGTATTCTCCAACAACTGCATGGCAAATGAGTCTACCCCATTAATATTATTTATTGCTTTCCTTACGGTAGAAGAGAGTACAGCTGACTCACTTCTTCTCATCATGATTTGGACTTTTCATGGCTGTTGATAATGCTCTTTTTAGTTGGTGTCGCCTTTTCACCTTGTTCGTCTCTATTTTCGATAAAAGCCCGTTTGAGTCTTTTTTTTATGTCCTTATACTTGTCACTGAATAGAGGGCAAATTGTAATCTGACACTAATTTCGCAGTTATTATTGATACAATATGGCTATAGATCCTGTTGATATCGACTAATTCATACTTTTCTTTTCTGTACGAGATAATAGCTGGTGTTTATAATCTTGTGATTTGCTGCCCCAGTGCCGTGGGTTTTAATGATATGCATTTATTACTAATCTGGTTATCTGATTATTTACATTTTGCAATACCACGACCGATAAGATGCGGAATGTATCCTTTTGTGGTATGCCCTGACACGAAAACCTTACATTAATGACTATTTTCAAAATAACATGTGTCGCTGGCAGAGAGTGAAACTAATTACAGACAAAAACCCTGATACATTATTTCAAAATGTAGATTCGTTCGCATGTACCCATTAATAATGAGTCACTAATATGTGCAAATAAGAATTATATTTTAAAAAGTGACCTATATAGCATACCATCGTGCCAGTCCAAGAGCAGTTATCATTGTCTCATAAGACACCATTAAATCAAGTCATCGACATGATTCGACTGGCAATAAGGCGCAGGAATACCTAAAATAGAATAATACACAATGAGACCATAATTGTGAAGTAATTAAAGTTATTGTGACATTGTAATTATATATGTATCTGAAAATTACGAACTTGAATATTCACCACTATTATTCTTAGAGACGGCTTGGTCTAGTGTCATTCTCATTGGCGTTAATAGTGTCTAAAAAAGATACAGATAACAGAATAAATTCTACTTTTATTTGCCCACGAGCGAACACGTTTTACAAAGCCATACAATGTCTTAAATCTCATCCAAGATCAAATTTTCATAAACAAATTAAACCAATATTTGTTATGGTACTACTGCATTTATATCAGAACCAAATCTATAACAATATCATTGTCAATCGTCCTATAACAGCGCCCTGGTCTCCCTGGCTCGGAGCCAGGTATGCAGTCATACTTAAATAGAGTAAGGATATAGAGGACTAAAGTGCCCGTCTCATGGACATCACAATATAAACTTCGCGGGCCGGTAGGTCAACCCACAAACCTCAAATCTGATAATCTTCGATTTTGTAAGAGTTACTCACAGGTCACATGTCCATGCTGCAAAATTGACACAACTGCAAATAAAAATTATTTTTAAAAAACAAACACTAGAAAGCTTTAATGTTGTGATGAAATTCTCTATTACAAATACTCTAAAACATCCATAAAACAAATTGGGCATGGAACGTTGTAGTTATGCACGATCTGAGCGTCTTCCATCTCCAGTTGACTGACCACTCCATTCACTGCATCACTAACAATCACTAACTGTCTGTCCAACATTTATGAATATGTTGTTTCAAAACGTTTCACTCAGTTTAACCATATCAACGCACAAAAGAGAAGTATCACCTGCACTGGTAAAATTAGATCCCTTGATCGGCGATGAGGCGTTTGGGATATTCAAGTTTATTTGGTTTGGCGTCGTTATGCAAGTGATTGACCTGTTTGGAACAGTGACGAACATCATCAACATCATCTGTTTTGTCAAACAGGGCCTCAATGATTCAATCAACGTCAGTTTATTAGGTCAGTAGCTTAGCTATATCATATCCTAGAAATTATTTTTGTACTAGTTGTCAGGGAATAAAGCATCTATATTATGTATAGCTATTATACGGAATACCCGAAAGGTCATCATTTACCAGAGATCCATACGTTCGAAACACAGCGACTGTGTGAAGAGGTAGACAAAAACGGCTGCCATTAAAAAGTCAGAGATAAACTATAATGTGATTCAAATGGAAATACCGTCAATGGTGACAGTTATATGGATTAATGCTTCTTCATTCTGTGGTAGAGTTGGGTGGAGTAAAAGATGTTGCTTTTATTTTCTTTCTGAAACCTCTTTGTTTTGTACTGATTACATTTTGAACATGAAATCACTGTAGTATGTCACATTCTGAATATATATTTTTACCGATGCTTCAGCCCTCATCAGACATCTGCTTTTCGGATTCATTCCATTTGTCTCCGTCTGGGATGTCTATGTTCTTCAAGTTTTGGTGGTTTTGTTTTTTTTTTTGCAATGGTCTTTGCTTTGGTGAAATTATCCACAACGTTTATAACAACGAAATTTCTTTTAAATGAGTTTTTAACAGTAACAGGGGCAGAAATCTGTATGTTTCAGCTGTGAGTCATTTGATGGAAACCATGTATTTTTAATTACCTTACTAGTGTTAACAATGGTTGCCAAAGAAGATCGCGCTACTAAAACTCACACACTATTTTTATCCTCAGGTTTAGCCATTTCAGACTTGGGCAGTGTTATGTCGTTGTTATTCACCAACATCTGCTTCTTCCCACCTTTCCAAGAGATGGAGCTGTCATTTGATCCTATAGATACCCAACATCTGACGGCAACATGGCCTCACATTATATTCACACGCATTACCAGCTGGATTACTGCCTTGATCACTTTAGAGAGATGTCTGTGCATAACGATGCCCTTAAAGGTTTGTTAATTCCACTTTTGTTTTCAAATAGAAGACACAATTTGCAAAAAGACACAAACTTTAAGAAGTGAACCTCCTTTCAATTCACATTACCCACAATCTTCTAAATTAGTCTTAATCCTGATTTTTCATGTAATATCTCCGTTGTCCTATTTACCAGGGTGGCCCAAAAAGGGCTTGGTTACAAGATCCTGAACGAGCCTGTCCGAGAACACGCAGCTTCCGTTTCAGTTATGAAGGAAAATATGAGTATTAACAATTTAATGCAATTCAGTTCAGTTCTGTACTATCATATTCTATTAGATCTTATCAGAATAGCGGTACATGAGCGTAAACAGTATGACAAAATGCAAAAAAGCAAAAACACCAGTTTCATCAACAGTTTTCTACTGAAGTGCGTAATACACTCTGAGATCTAATTCAATGCAGTTCCAAGATTTTTCTGATACCAAATGGTTCTGTACCTTGTTGGACGTTGTTTGTCCCTGTATTCTCTACATAGTAATCGGCTGAATGTTTACTGATGAAATTACAAAAATATGCCCATTTGCATTTGTAACTTTGATAAAACCAGCGCGAATCTATTTTTTCTCCATCTAACAAATAAACACTTTCGATTTCTATTTCAGGTGAAGAACATCATCACCTCAAAAAGAGTGGCAGTCATCTTAGTTTGTGTGATCACCATTATCATAGGCTCCAATATCCCCAAATATTACACCAACAGGTTCGCCATGAAATTCTCGCTGGAGAGAAACCGAACAATTCTCGGAATTGTTTACACTAACGACCGGTCAACAGTAGACTCGATAACTTACACAGTAAGCAATGTGTTTCTTCCTGTTAGCGCCTTTGCGACTGTAGTGCTCGCCACTGCAGTTTTAGTTATAAAACTGCGACAGAAAACGAAATGGCGCATGAAATGTGCAGGCTCGGTAGGGGCTGATAACTTTTCTGAGCGTGACCAGAGGGTGGCCAAAATGGTGGTGGTGATTTCGACACTCTTCATTGCTTGTTTCACGCCCGCGTGTGTTGCATTTATCGCTGTGGTGTGTGTCCCTGGATTCACGGAAGACGGTCCATATTCGAACACTCTCTTTGTCATTGCAGGTTTGAGCTTTGCTCTAGAGTCCCTGAATTCCGCCACGAATATTTTCATTTACTATAATATGAGCAGCAGATACAGGGCAGTCTTTCAAAAGTTGTTTTCACTGGGGCGTATTAAAAAATGAAATGAAACTATTATCAGCTAATCTACTTCTAACACTTGATCTGCAAAGAAAACATCCTTCCCACCAGAAAAGCAATTCATGAGTCTCTCTAAACAGCGTGACCGAATGGTCACAACATTGAAATTAAGATAAATGTTTGGAGCTGAATTCCTGATATTTCCCACGGCCCACTCTCTACAGAATGGATACCCTAGCTTTAGGAAGTGGAAACTATTGTCAGAATGGTATTATTCAGCGTTTGTATGAGAGTTGAAAAAGTCCTAGAGTTATCAGACCTGCTAGTGTAATAATAATGTGAAATCGCTTGAACAAACATTAGCCTGGATACGAGAATAAGTTCTACTCCTTGCAGTGGGAAGCTAGATACTGATTGGTATCGGTATGAATCTTAAAGTAACTTAGAAATTTTAGCAGATGCTGCTTCAGCATTAAAAGACCACTGTAGTTCAAATTCTTATCGCATGTTTCATTATAGAGAATGGCTGTAGAGATATGATTACAACTGAGAAGTATTCTAATCCATGTACTAAAGGATGCTTGTTATGGCTTGAAGTAAAGTAATAACCCAAACGAAGCATTTACTGATAGATTCGTTTGTTCGGTTTTATTCTACTAGGTTCGACAAGCGCTAAGCAAAAATGGCGGCTAGTCGAATGACAGCCCATTTTTTCCTGTGGTATTTATAGGATGTCACTTGGCTACTGTCATTTAAAAGTCAGCAGTTAGGTTATAAATAACTTCGGAGGATTGACTCGACAAGATTATTATGATGTTTGGAAGGTCATCCTGCTATACGAATTCATTATGACAGCGAAGTCGGAACTAACACTTTACGTTGGTGTTGGATTGAGGTTGACGGAAGTAACGAAATTATTAATTGTAAGTGGAGAGGAAGGAGACGTCTTAACCTTTTTATGTACATGTTTTGTAAGCATAAAGACCAAAGACTTGGCACAGTTCTGTGTTGTACTGTGAATATCAGCCATTTATTGGAGCTTTTACATCCAACGCCCATGGGTGGTGTATTCTCTGATTGACGGAAATTCAACACATCACTGTCTAGCAACAGGATCCATCAATATGTTTGCAACACCGAAACGTTAGTTCCAAAGTACGTTAGCTTCACACTAATATGATTTTAACCAAAGTACCCCCAAGCCCTCAAGGTTACAAAGATGTATTATTGGCTACATTGCTATTGTTGATTTGCCTAGACCACTCCCACACCATTCATATTTTGTCGATTAGCTGACGGTTCAAACCAGTAACCACAAAGTTCCCATAGAAATATGTAGCCTAAACGATATCGAGTATAAAGTTAAACTTTGTAATTTATGTGAGACAGAGTAGACGACGCATACCTTATCTTCTTTCCTGCCCAAAATTCAAGACTTGAACGAAACGGGTATTTACCATCAGATTATTGTAGAGGACCAAACACGCCTAAACATATTGACTTTCTTAGTACAAATTAATACTGAAAAATTTAGGAATGTGTGCAAGTTTGTGAACTTTTTTTATGTGCAGGTAGAAAGTAGGTAGTCTAGTGTAAATGATGATATTATGTAAAATATACCGTAATATGCTCCCCCTCAGAATAGACGTTACATACTTCTTTCATTTCAATATTTTAGTTTCGAAATGAATTTACTCTTGATTTTGCCGTTCTTCTCACATTTTATATATATAATTGTATGCATACTCTGTTGTAGTCATCTACTGAAGTTGATAAACTAGTGCTATTGTTATTGTTGCTGTTATTATTTTATTGTTATTGTTATTGTTATTCTTCATACTCTTTCTGTAAATCTAAACAAGCTAGGAGCGAGGTGGGGAAATGCGGTGACTGTAAGTGAGACAGTTTTAATGTGTGATGTGTGCGCTGAGTCTTGCAGGTCACTGTGTTAGGTATATGATGATGGTTTACAAGTTTTCTGATTTTTATTTTTTTTTATTTATCGCTTGATAATAACAGAAAATTGATTTTTTTTTTTAAAATTTTNCTCTCTCTCTCTCTCTCTCTCTCTCTCTCTCTCTCTCTCTCTCTCTCTCTCTCTCTGACTCAGATTTGGTAGGCTATATGATATAGACTCATATGATATGATATAATATTATTATTAATTACAATATTATATGATATATGATATAATATAATATAATGTAACATAATACATAATATATCTCGTTCTTCTCTCCTCTCTCTGTCTCTCTCTCTCTCTCTCTCTCTCTCTCTCTCTCTCTCTCTCCTCTCTCTCTCTCTCTCTCTCTCTCTCTCTCTCTCTCATTAAATCTTTAACCAAATGTTTCCATGAGCTGTTTGAAGATTGGCTCCCATCCTTTGCCGTGGCCGGTATGAAACACTCCATCGGGCTACAGACATCGTGAAGAGTTGCCTAGGAACAAACTACAAGGGACTTCATCCAGCTGGTTGTGACAAGCACAGTAAGCAGAACTACTGGGATAGGTGCTCTGCTTCCCATAGGGAAGTGGAAGGAGTTTAGACTGAGAAACTTTGATATTTTTTAAGGTACACTGCAAGTAGGTGCTCGACACCTACGATTTCAAAATTGATGGTGGAACTTTTAAATTAACGACCTTGTATTGGAGGAGGATGTGGCAAGAATCAACGATATAAGTATGCTGCATATAAATGAGGCAAAGACATAAGTATCGCAAATATCAATAGCTCTTCTGCATCAGTCGCAACCATCTTGGCTGCTTAGAGACTAAAGAAGCGATCCATTCAAATCAAATCAAATCAAATCAAGTCAAATCAAATGTGTTTATTCCCATTGTAAAAGGTTTACAAAAAAAAATGGGAAACACAGCTACCGTCCGACGGACGCAATCTTACTTGCAGACATACATTACATTCGTTCACTGCAGTTTTACCCTCGGGAACCAGACAAACGTAGCCCAGCATAAATGGGATGAATTTAGTCATCATGTGGGCGGAATGGATGACGTCGTAAAATTCCAGAATTCCAGCAGTTGCAAGGAGTTGTGCATCTAAAATGGGCAAAATTCCTCAGGCAACAAAATTTCATTCGATCATTGGAGGCACATTGAAGGAATGGAGCTAGGGAAATCCGATTTTTTATTCCTTCTATAATGCTGGAAGGCTACGGATCCATTCTTTTTTCTGACTTCTTTTGGTGTTTTGCGTGTCAATGGGGCAGTTTCTTTCAAAAGAAGATAGCTGTTACAACGGCAGATATCACACTCCTATGTGGATGATAATTAAGTATGGAGTGGACTCAGAAATTCCCTAATTTTTCGGTTAATTCGTCATGACACCAAGGACAAAGACAAGGACAATAACTCTATCACAGACTCTTCATAGAAAAGTATATGTATAACAAAACAAAACTTAAATATATGACAGAGATAGCAGTCAAAAAAAGCAAATAAAATGAAATCACAGTAAGCTTTTTTTTTTCTTTCTTGGACCCAAGTGAAAACTTCTTTTATATGCCAAGCAAGGTTATACACATATTATTTATAACCCAAGTGCTTTCATGTAAAATATTACCCATCACACATAATGAACTATAATGCTCTTCAAGACTTTTTTCTTTGAAACATCAGAATAATAAAATTTCTTCGACTCAAACTACCGAGGTCATCGACAGATTTTATGCGGTAACAAGTTCAATGAGAGATACCTGACACGTTCAGCTATACATAATGGCTTAGAATCGTACAGCTGAAAAAAAAAAGCATTGCTATATTAAGTGACGAACGCTATCTGGTGATTGTTTGCTAAAAATAGTTTTATCTAAATAACTGATTTTGTTTGTAGCTCCTCCACTGCCGGTATATCATAATATGCCCTTGCTATCGCCTCAAGGCAAAAAGCTGCAGAAATACTGCTTTGAATCGACTACTCATCCTGTAGTAGATGAAGATATTCGTGGCTGAGTTTGTCGATTCCAGGAGAAAGCTCACTCCTCCTAAAACATAAAGTGTGTTTATGTAAGGGCCGTCAACAGCTATTTCCGGAACAGCAGCCATAACAATAAATGTGATGCACAAAGGAACGAAACATGCGATAAAGAGGATAGAAATCATCACCACCATTTTGGCCACTTTCTGATCCCGCTCGAAAGTAGCATCAGCTTTTGCTGGCAGCGTACATTCCATCCGCCATCTTGCTTTCTCTTTGAGCTGAATGAACAGAATAACAGTGCATACTATCACCGTGAAGAAGGCAGTGAATGGAATCAACACGTTGTTGATCGCATAGGAAATTGTTTCAACTGTAGCCCGGTCGTTGGTGTAGACTAATCCCAGAATTGTTTTGTTTCTCTCAGGAGAGAACTTAAAGGCAAATCTGTTAGAGTAATACATCGGGGCATTCCCGAAGATGATCATGATGAAAATGCAAATGATAATGATGGTCACTCGCTTTGAGTTGAATATGTTGTTCACCTGAAGAAGAGACAAAACGAAGCGTGCAGCTATGCATCGTCCATTATCATCATGCTCATTCCACTTCGCCTTAAGTCATTGTTTGAGGTTTTAGAGAAATCTAGCACTCCGAATTCTTTCCGCAAGACAAAATAATGAGGTAGCTCTCAAAAACTGAATACAACATCTAACCAAAACAGTAGTTCTTTGTTAATATAAAAAGATGAATGGAAGATCAGAGTGGTAAAAACAATTCAAATCATTTAAATAATCATTTGTGGATTGAGCATGACGTTATATTCACAGCTTACAGATTCAATGAAACACCCAGGCATTTAGGACGGGTGGGAGATGAGTCTAAACTATGAGGAATAGTTAAGAATTTGCCCATACTGTTTTAGCTGTGCATGTTTTATTTATACTGGAAGTTTAGTTTTTGGCCCTAACAAATCATTTGATTAGAGTGGGCTAGTTTTACTTAGAAGCAGGGCGTAATTATTAATCGTCACGACCACGCAAATTGTATTTAATTGCAGGGGTGGGGTGTAGATGTTTCTTTTAGATCCACAAAGTGTCAATGCAAGCTTAATGCAGTGCTGGAGCAAGCCTACTGCTGCACATTGACAGGGATTTAAAAGAAACATAAGTGATATTATACAAACTGTGCTTTGGCATGCACAGCATCGATCGATCCAGGGGGAGTTCACCATTTGCTTTTAACTACCCACCCCTCTCCCCCCCCCCCNCCCCCTTTACCTCCTCACGCCAACAACCTCAACCGCATTTTGTTTTAATAAGTATCCTCCATACTATTGTTATAGTTCATCCTTCACCTGTCTGTAGTTCTAAGAGGTTATTCATCCTGTAGCTGTCTCTTTATAATTTCCTTGACATATGCATACATATATTGCAAATATTGTGAACAAGGGGAGGAGATGTAGTGTTAATTATTGTATATCATGATGTTTATCCAATATTCAGAGAAAGTTTAGTAATGTGTTGAAGGTGGGGAGGGGGGAGGAGGGTTGAAATGTTTGTAGCCTGGTTGCAAATTTCTTTGAGCAAATTAGTGAACCGCCAACGGAAAATGAAATATCTATATACAGGCAGACAATAAAACAACACAAACCTTTAAAGGCATGGTGATACACAGACATCTCTCCAGTGTGATAAGGGCCGTAATCCAGCTGGTTATGCGAGTGAACATGACATGCATCCATCCAGTGGTCATGTGTTGAA
Source organism: Ellobium chinense (assembly GCA_033807755.1). Classification (NCBI taxonomy): domain Eukaryota; kingdom Metazoa; phylum Mollusca; class Gastropoda; order Ellobiida; family Ellobiidae; genus Ellobium; species Ellobium chinense. The sequence goes on from JAWQUT010000159.1 coordinate 223,315, forward strand.
GCTCTTTTGGATCGAAAGTCAAATCAAGTTGTTGAAATGGTGGGAACAAGCACAGGTTGGTAAACATCAATGTTACTAGAGAACCGAGATCAGAGATGGCTAGACCTGGGGATCGTACAAAAAGATGTAGATGAGAATTGTGAAGTTCGCTCAGGGGCGGTAAATGGTGGTGAAACTGAATTACAGTACGATAAGTTGGTATGTTAAACTAAATATCCGTGAAGTCAATCACCCATCATTGATATCTGGTCACTTAGATGCAAAGGCTCAACAACTACTTATCGACACAAATTACTAATAAAACAACGTAAGACATGATTAAAGTCATCAATATCAAGGTGAAACGAAAATGGCTTAGGTACCGACTGAGCGATTTGGATCTCACATTTTTCAACGACTTCACGGTCTCTCTGTGCATGTAATTCTAAGTCTGTAATCTGAAATATACATTTTCATTGCAAATGATAACCGCCGTAAGTGTACAAGACAACGTTTCAGTTTACAAAATGTCAAAAATTCTTTATCTACTTCTCTAAGTTCAGCAACATTTATCTTATGAGACAGGGGGAATATATGAAATCATTGCAGAAGTTCACGTGGACGGGACGGGGAAAAGGAGGAGGGGACGCTTTTTTACGCAAAGAGCATAAAGTTGAATAGGATGTTAATTAACAATTAGCCGATTCTACCACAAAGTTTCCCATCATGACGGTTCATCAATTTGCAGTCGGAACAACTCTTTTATCATATAAACAGGGCCTATTTCCAGTGACATAAAAATGTGTACTAATTTTTTTTTGTATGTCACGCTTTACATAAATTTGACCTTTGACCTGCTTACGAATACTTTTATTAGAGGATTTGGAAACCTCTAGGCGCATGCATATGTGATGTCTTTTTTTTATTTTTTTTTTGTGACCTAGGGGTCAGTACATTAACATATCCACAAAAATACATGACAAGCTTCGTTTCTGATCAAAAGATTTTTTTTTCATCTGTGTGCCTAAAACTTCTGGGTCCGTTGCTACGGAATCTAAGGTACAGTCATAAATATGTGGTGTCATTTCTTGTCGAACAAACAAAATGTATAAAACTCATTTCATAAATCTGATATCAAGCAAACACTCGTTACAGATCCTCTATTTATATCAGGATATTGCTTAGAGACGATAGCCTGACATGGCACGTACCGAACAAGCTGACGTTGATAGAGTCTTTGAAGCCTTGCTTGACAAAGCAAATCATGTTGATGATGTTTGTCACGGTGCCAAAAAGGACGAGAGCTTGGCATACAATACCATAGCACACCCACAAAAATACATGACGAGCTTCGTTACTAATCAGGGGATCTTTTTTCATCTGTGTGGCTAAAACTTCGGAGTCCCCTGCTACGGAATCTAAAGTATCGATGTCAAAATCTTTTGGAAATGATGTGGACATTGTGAGCATAAGCTGGAAAGTGCACCACAATGAACACTTAGCTACAAAGATATATGATAATACATACATACAGGGACATTGTATCATCTGAATAATACGAGCTTGATATCTTTTTAAATCAGTGATGATATTATCAAGACAAACAATGTTTTAAGCTCACTGACATCGAAAACGTATGGAAGAGGATAATACACTTTACCACACGTTATCACTTGAGGTGGCTCATAGACACTGGTATTATTTTTTTATAATTACTTTTCAATGAAGATAAATATCATAAACATGAACTAAAATAACGATCGGTGTTAATGAATACCTTTATCGTAATGCATTTTAAAATAAACCTGGCGGAAAACAATGAATCCACTGCATGACAGCTTTTGAATAATAATTATACCTACCTCTCCACTTTCCCAACCACAATGACAGTCCGTGATTCCATGGATGTAAATATTGACATTTTTATCGATGCTTTAATTGATACCTGTTGTGGCAGATCAGAAATGAAATTGAAATTATTGTGTCATGCAATAATTGAGCTTTTTTTTATTATTTATTGAGGTTTTTTTTTTCTGACCTGTCAAATGCACTCTTTGTTCATATCCCAGTTGCTTTAGTGTTTATTAAAACATTAGCTAAATATTGGGCATATCACTAGACTCCTTGCCACATCTTATAACACAGTGTGCTGAGCAAAGTCACTCTTAATATATTTTGATATCTATCTTGCCTATTTGGGGCATAGTGCAGGTATTGTCTGCCCTTAGTTTTTGTTGAAGTATCTTATCGTAAATATCATCATTATAGAATAGCTGTGCTATTACAGTGTCTATCAATATCAGGTTTTTTTTTTCATTTTTTAAAGTATCTCTGGTAGTCATACTGTTACAATAAGATAAATAGAACCGAACCCTTTAGAAGAGCCTGCAATAGCTAGATATATAATAATATATCAAACACTTTTAGAGAGACGATGAAATTAGAATATTCCCACACTTTATGTTAAGGACATTAACCTCTCTATTTGTCATAATATATGATCATTGGTGTCAAATTGTAAGAATCCTGCACAGAACTGAGTGTGAATGTGAGAGATGGAATGCTTTTACCACGAAGGAACCAACATTATCCTTTAATCACACATTGGGGCATGCTGGCTCACTGTAGAGTTGTGTTTGACGCAGCCTGCAACCTTTTTTGGCGTGGCCTGGCTCAGGAAACGTTTGAAAGTTTACGAAGGGAATGCGTTAAGTATTCTACAGTATTCCTCATGATACCACTCCTACGTTTGTCCTGATTATTTTCCCTTCGCATACGACAACATTTAAATTAGACAAGGACGGACATTTTACACAAATGTAGTAGATCCAGAAGGAACGCCCTACCATCGTCAAAGGCCAAAGGACATGTGGAAATGACTCTCTTTCGTCTATCCTCGGATGAAACTCCGAAATCATGCATTGGCCCTAGCACTGCAGACCGATGGTTTCGACGTTCTAAAAGTGCAGCAATGGCATTCAAATGGAGACCACTCATTATATGGTACAGGATGGGACAGGAGTTACCTTCCAATACAAAGATAATACCATGGGAATCAATTAAGGCATGGAAATGCTCCTAGCAAAATGGGTGCCTATAATGTTCTGTTTCAGGATCACGCACGAACCCATGATATAACTCATGCATGTAAGATTTGTTGCTGGGGACAAAGAGAGAATTGGTGCTAGGCTGCCTTTTTGATGGATCAGGCAATATCAACGTAACTTGGACTAGATCTGCATATAGAACAGAGTCAAGAAAGACTGTGCAACAAAACATTGTGTACCTATTTTGCCTCGTTAATGTTTGCGGGTGAGGCCATGAATTTTTGCTCCAATTTTTGTTTGTTATAGTGGTTTGACTTGTGAACCAATCATTAAGATAAATGATAACAATAATAATAAATTACATTTATAGAGTGCTCATCCCAGTTGGGCGCACAGCGCTTTACAGCGAAAAATAAACCATAAGAAACTTCTTAGACACCCAGACAAACACTCGTGCATACACTCACTACAATGATTTTGGTAAAATGAATAGCAAAGGATTTGGTTTGACAAGCAGTATAAATTAATCAAAAGAGTGCTTGAACAAGTGTGCCTTCAATATTTTCTTTGAAAGTATTTAAATCGTTTCCTTTACGAATCTAAACCGTTTCACTACTTTTATAACCTGTGCATCATCTCTCCTCAACCGAATCACCAGGATCCAGATTTTTATCGTCTATTCCAACTGTTAAAATGCCTTCCTATTGAAATTGGGCTTTAAATGCAATGTGTGCATGTTGAATATGGTGAATTTCAAGACGAGTAGAAAGACTGACGTTTCTGTGTTTATGACGAATCTGAGCCAGTCTGAATATGATTGCAACAAAACCATTTATCTGTTTGTGCTTGTGTATGGATTTGTGTATGTGCGTCCACTCAAGATCTCTTCGGTGATTTTTTGAAATATATCTTGCAGCCAGTCAAAAGAAAGCTTATGTCGCCTTTTTTTTTTTTGGCTAAAACTCTGGCGGGACACAAAAGCCTCATATGTCTAATTTTATTAGCTGAACTAATTTTTAATCTAGCATTATTCTGGTTTCAGAAATAGATTTTGAAAGTGTCAGAAGGTCATCCCATGTAATGGACAAAAATTCTGAGAAAACTGCGATCGAAGAACAATTGTTATATTACATACTTTATCTACTATGTCTCACAGAACCCGGATTTATCCACTCTTACTGACCAATGTCTTTTTGTATGATTTTACTCTCGATTTCTGCAACAAACACAATGTTGATATCGGGTCAGCCTATTTACCTTCAGAACCTGATATCTCAGTTCTAAATTAAGTGTTGGGTAATCTAGTGTAAATGAATGAGCGAATGATGGAAGAGTTATTTCGATAAGTGAGAGAATGAACTGACTGTTAAGAACATAATTTGTTACTTGTTTACAGCTGGATGTTGTCTGAGCTAAATAGGCGTAATGTTATTGCTATTGAACAGATAACCTTTTGGTTCTGCTTTTTTAAAGCTTAAGACGTTCTTTATTAGAGAACAAAACCTGGTTAATGTCTCTTTTTTTTCTCTCTTTTCTCTCTCTCTCTTTCTCTCTCTCTTTCTCTCTCTCTCTCAGGACGGCGAGAGAAAGAAAGAAACTCATGTTAAATCCCTGTAAACTACAGTTTCCCTGTTAAATACAGTCGACAAAGCGCAGTCAACTGTATTATCGTGAATTGCAACTGAAAAAAATTCAGGTTCTGTAATTCTGCAGCTTTACAGAAAAATACCGTTTTAAATCAGTTTAGTTCAAATTCATTTTTGTCACCATTGCATAGAAATTAAAAACTCTACCAGTCAAATTTAAAATACTTTTTTAAACGTTATCATATTGTTACAACACCAAAGATCTAAAGGATATCCTGTTAGTGAAAATTTCCAAAGGAGAGTTTGAAAGTTAATTATGCCAGATATTTGAACTTGTGAAGTTCTTCTCATGTTCATTGTTCTCAGCTGTTCCATGTGGCTTAT
>JAWQUT010000159.1:229562-258335 GCA_033807755.1 Ellobium chinense
ATATATAATTATATAATTTATTTATCTAACATATTAAAAAGTGTAGTTCGGTAATGAAACCCTCAAACCAAAACCACTCCAAAATTTAAATTGGGTACGAAAACGGATTTTAGAATGCAGTGGTTGTATGCATAAATGGTCCATTAATAAACGCCCTGCTATTACCACGGGAAACTCCTATAACATTAGCAGTGTTCACCGCATTTGACCACTGCATAGGAGACTAATTGGTTCAAAAATCCAAAACTATAGTCCGTTCAGAAACATTTGTCCCTCTTAACACTGCTATATCTCGGTAGTTGATTAACCAAATTCACTGAAACTTGGCACAAGGTTTATGAATACTGATGACCTTATGCCAATATTTTTTGCCTATAAAGATCGAAGCCGTTATTGATTTCGCTTTTTTGTTTTATATAAAAAAATTACCAAGGTTCTCTGGCTAATATTTTGGCTTACTTACAGTAGAGAGGGCAATCAAAACTTACAGCTACGAGGATATTCCCAATCTTGCATGCAGATTCAACAACTTCTGAATACATGTTTACCGCACCACGGATTCAGAATAAATATTTTTTACCCTGTGCACCGAACTGCAGATTTTGCCAAACGTCTTCTCGAAAGTAGAGAAATCTTGTCTGACTTTTTATGTCATAGGCGTGTTTTCATCTTAGTTTCTTTTGGTTATCCTGTTTACCTTGTGACAAATTAAGATGAAGATAAGATTCATTACTCTTCAGAATGTTGCTTTGCAGTTATTTTCGTAGAGAAGCAAACCGTGGTCGTCTTTATCGGACGATTCCTGACCCAAAGGAAAGAACACGACATGCACTTGGACTGCACAAACGGTCTTTATCTCGGTGGATTCATTGCACCGAAAATCCAACCCCAGGGTTGAAGCAAGGCAGGAAAGAAAAAGCTGACATTTTCGACAAGAATGTCATTCGGCATAAAATTCTCTCCAAGGAGGTTGTGTTTTTTTCCGGTGTTTGTCTGTCTGTTGGCAATTTTACCCAAAAAGTAATAAACGGATTTGCCTGAAATTTTCTGGGAAGGTTGGAAATAGGCCAATGAAGAAATGATTAGATTTTGCCACATAGATGAGGTGCGCATTGTTATTAGCTGCAGAGACAAAAACCAATGAAATCATCGCCCTTTATTTTAGTGGTCATGTCCCTTCATAGAATTCTTCACCACGGTGTCTTTTGCTTTGGCAGAGGTTTGCGATCTCTAAAAGCTTTCTTGTTGAAACGGTTTTTTCATAGAAGTGTAATTTCTTTCCTTATATTTAAGAGCCCCATGATGAATTAAATGTATCCGCCTCTGCATTGTGGCAACCTTGAAAGTCGTGATGGTACTGTCAATTCTAGTTTTTGGGGCCCAAAAATTCATGGTCGGCTATGGTTTACTAAGCGCGAAGAGGCGAAATAAAAAACGGCTTATTCTGTAATAATCAAACTATGAAATATCTTAGGTCATCGGTCTTTACACCTCACATGCAAATTTATAAAAAAAAAGTCAATCAGACAGGTTTTGAGATATTGGACTGTAAAGAGGGGCAAATTAATGTTTCTGAAGAGCAATAAGAGCAAGGTATAAAATCTGTCCGCGATAAGATTGTGTAAAAATAATCCTATTACTTGAAACCCCAAAAGTGCTGAAATGCAGTCTAGAGTTTGTAAAATAAAAATGTTGCAAGCAGCATTTCCCGAAGGGCGAAGCCGATTTGATTTATGCGGGCCGGTGGACTGCAACAGAGAACCAAACATTATAGTTTGAGCATAGAAATGGATCTAGACTTACGGACTAAAGATCATCTTAAAACATTCTCTGTGGTTGGAGAAGAAAATTTCATTAAGTGGTTCAAAGAGGCTTTTACCATTTGGTTCGTGCAATCTTAAGGGGCTTGAAGTAGAGTACAATTCATATTAAGCAAAGGTTCATAGAAAGATTAAAAAAAACAACAACAACAAAGTAGTGGGGTAAGGGAAAGATAATGTCTGTTACTGAACATTTTGATCTATGTCCTGCAAGGAAGTAATGTTGGCTGATGTTCAAGGTTATATGTTACCAAAGCCTGAACTGCACATTTCTTCCCGAGGACTACTTTGAGTTTCAGTAACACATGTTATGCACCAACTGAGACAGTGTTGGTCCAAACTATTATGGTCGGATGTACAAGGTTATATTAGTGAAGAAATCCGGGGGTGGGGGGACATAGGGACAACCTGGCTGACCTACAGAGGACAGCGGTCATCAGGGTTAAAATGATGGCTTCACTGAGGAAGAAGGAGGCATACTACAGTTAGGATGACACTGGCACGATAATTTATCTGCAAGCATAAAGGTGCCTCAAAGGAGTCAACAACCCGCTAAAATTCTGTATCACACAAATGTACATGATCCAGCGAACATTGCAGATCAGGCATTGACTGCAAGGGAAGTCATCTTTGTAAAATTTCAACAGAATGCCAAGTCGTTAATGTTACTTTCTGAAAAGCTTTCATTTTACTGCAACAGTGTCCGGTTTGTATTTTCAAAAAATGTGCACAAATGAGGTTGCATCCTGTTGCAATTGCCCGTAAACCAAAATGCATCGGTATCTTTGACAGTTATAGTCGTCTCCGTTGAATCGCATTCCGGTAAATCACAATCCGGATGCTCACAATTTTCATTAAATGGCAACACCTTCCACCAATCAAACTGCTACATTTCAATATAAAACTCAGTGGATACTGGCATTTCCTTTAAATCACAACCTTTGCATGTTCTCGAGAATATGCGATTAATATTGAGTTGCTGCGATTGTCAAAGACACCGATGTAGTCTATGGACTGCTATTCCTCATCTTTAATTTTCAAAGAACTCTAACCAATCTGAAGAAAATTACTCGCCCTGACCTTCAATGGCAACGTTATACATAGACATCTCTCCATAGCTATGAGAGCCGTGATCCAGCTGGTGACACGGGTGAACATGACATGCAGCCAGCCTGTGGTCAGATGCTGAACGTCCACGGGATCAAATGGCAGATCAGCCTCTTGGACTGGAGGGAGCAAACAGATGTTTGTGAAGAACAAGGGCACCAGCGAGCCGAGATCAGAGATGGCCAAGCCTGAGAAGAGGAGAGTGGAACTAGTCTAAAGTTCATGTAATCAGAATTGATTTTTTTTTCTTTCATGGGGTAGTCTAATGGTTATATATTTTGAAGTTGCGTAGCTGAATGATTACGGCATTGGTTGCAAGATCAGTGGATCGTTGGTTCGATTACCGACCACAAACATGCTGTAAATGCCTCAGGCAAAGCATTTGATTCACAATTTTCTCTGTAAGATGGGCACCTGGCAATTGGAAGAGAGGGGTTTTGTCAGAATGCCAGTGATCAGCGCTTGTACATGGCACTGACACTGTATGCTCACCGGGGAGTTGAGAAAGTCTTAGACTAGTGAGGCCTGCTGAGGTATTACGTTTTGTGAAGTTATGTGAATGGACATCAGCCTGGACACGATACTTGTTGACTCCGATATTATTATTTCGGGCACATGACCAACATCAAGCAAATCAGTCGTCAAACATCCTAGGGCAGATCAGACAATCTCTTCCAAAAGGAATTCGTAAATGGGTGAACCTGAGAAGACTGGGATGGTTTTTTTGATACTTCAGTAATTTATGCAGTCAAATGAATGTTAATTCATGTTTATAAACCACAGATTCCTGTCAGCAAAACTAGAATGCCATATATCGATCCATGAAAAATCGGCACTTCTTTTCTGATATGCACTTTCTCTAGGTTTATTGAAAACGTTACTTCCGACAGACAACCAGAATGATGGAGGTATTTAACTGACTTTTGAGACATGAGACTTACGTTTATATTGGCTAAAAGAACTTTCTCGCTTTCGTGTTTATTTATTATAAGTTTTCAGTCCGGCACATAATATTTCCATATGACTATTGCAATATCTGACTGTCAACAGGTATGATGAACTGAGTGCGAGGCACCATGCATCCTCGGCATCCTTGTAAATTCTCGAAGACTTCAAATTTTATTGTTTCGTGCTTTAATTTTTAGCCTGCACAAGAATTTGAATAGTGACATCAGAACAGGCGTTAGATTCTGGAGAGAAAAAAATATACCAAATTTTAGTTTGATGGAATGTCAAACGGTACAATGCAATACAATGTTTTACGTCATCATGGACGATACGTGCATTACCTGTGCAATGTATGAGAAAATGTGACATCCTAGGGATGAGAGGACAATAAATACATGTTTTAAGTTGGTGTAGAGTTACAGGCGCACTATCTGACAAGACAAGCTATTTCATCACTACCTGCCCAAGGGTCCTCTCACTGTACGTCAGAGAAAAACAATTAATGTAATTAACGTATGCTTTTTTAGAACTACGCCGTCCGTATTGAAGCTTATTATGGTCATCCATAATGAAGTTTATTCTGTACAGATATTTCTGCAGATTAGTTAAATAGTAACAATTTGCTCGCAACTTCAATGTCGATAACAGTATCAGAATTCGTAAAGCTGATGAACATTTCAAAGACAATCTGGTATTTTCAAGCTAATAAAATGATTGGAAGCTATCGTAATTTCTTTTTGAAATACGGCGGTAATGTCAACGAACACTCTATGTTGTTATACGCTTCTGATACTGGATGTATTCTTGTATGAAAAGGAAACGATCAGAGAATGGAACCAGATCAACAGCTATTATTTTTGCTCTCATGTACTTCGACTCAGTAACTGAGTCTTTTCCGAAAGCATTAAAGATTTGACAATGCATGTTCACCATGCTTTCTGCAAGGGTTAAAAGTGCCGCAGAAGATACCGTTACAATCTAAAATGGGCAAACAAGTAGTTTTAATGTCTGTGTCCTCACAGGTTTTCATGATGAAGTCAAGCAGGAAGTATTAATACCTAGTAAACTAACGTTGACCGGATCCTTGAAGCCTTGCTTGACAAAGCAGACAATGTTGATGATGTTTGTCACCGAACCAAAGATAGCCAGGAACTGGAGAACGAAGCCATAGCATACCCAGGTGAAAATACGACGTGCCTCGTCACTTATCTGTGGATTTCTCCTGGACGCTTCAACAGCGTCGACGAATGAGGAATTCTTGAAAGACATGACTGTGGATGCTTAGCCTAGAAGACTCCAGTCCCCGAAGATTCCAGTAAAGCAAAAGGTTCGAGAGACGCAGCTTCAGAAGGTTGCAAAGTTTAAGATCTCTATCCACTGGCAACACCAGTGACTTGATATGTCTGCCAAGCTTATTCTTTGCAATAATTATACTGTTAATATAGTACTGCCAAGTTATTTTGGTAATATTGTTCATATGTACTGTTAAATACGCATAGGACTCCACTAATCAAAAAAAAGTCAAAGGAGGCAGCCTCAAAAGGTTACAAAGCTAAAAACCATGATTCACTGGCAACACCAATGGTCCTTGATGTCTTTGTCGGGCTTATTCTTTGCATTAATAGTATTGTCCATATAGAACTGTTGTTTTGATAACAGTGTCAACGTGTTCTTTAAATAGGTGTCAATGTCGCTGTAGGCGTAGTGTCGATATGAACTCTCCAGTGGAAGATGTCTATATTTTATAACATTGTTACACTGGACATACACTTGTGAAATCTGAATCTAAAGTATATTGATAACATGTATGATGAGTAGAGCAAATGATAGGAAGATGGATAACTTTATAACAGTTTCCTGTACATTTATAAGAATGAAAGCTACGCGCACCTTAATGTATATCATAACTAATATTCTAATCTTACCTATACTTGCATAGGCTATTAAACTATCAACATTATTTGGGAAGGTTTTTAAAAATGATACTGGAGTCTTGGAAGAATGAAGAAAAGAGCTTTTATTTCTTTTTTGGAGCACTTATAATGCTGAAAGATGCACCTGTAACACTGATTATTTTTATCGTCAGTCAAACTATAAGCCATCACAGAATGATAATCACGATAATTTCAATGACATTAATAACAGAGATGTCTCTGAAAATTTGATTCCATAGTACATGTTCCAGTAGTTGAAAGGTAGACTATGAATTTTCTCGATGACAACAATTAAAAATACATCCCCATGAAACATAGATTTAATATCCAAGAAGTAAATGACATGAGTATAAATTTTCTCTCGCACCCCTCCCCTCGCCCCCCACCCCCAAACCTCCGCGATAGAGCTATTGACATAAGCATAAAACCATAGGTACGCGCGCGCGCACGCACGCACACACACACACACACACACACACACATACAAAAACACACACACACACAACACAGAGAGAGAGAACTATTGATATTCCAGTCGTGGAAAATTTGTATTGCATCATGCTATTATGTTCATCTTAACTAATTCTTGTTGTTTTGTAACAACAGTTAATAATGATACCCCTGAACTGGTTTAATTCAGCAACTGGTTTGCGAAACAGAATGCTATTCTTACTGATATGTAATTTTCACCTACTGAACATTGGTTGCTGGGAGGCGGACAGATTTCAAATTATATTTAGTCTAATGAATGAGCAGAATCAGTTGACTCGTCTGATCGAAGAAATATAAGCCCATTTCAGGTCTTTCTATTGTCCTGTTAATTTGCAAGATATAAAATGGACTGTGATTGTACTCAGAAAAACAAAACTTCACGTAGATCCGCGGGGAGAACTAGCCCTTTATTTGCACAAATAGGAGGGACACTTCAAGACATTGCCGCTCGCCTATCTCTACTCCTTCATTAATACTGAATCTGTGTCCCTTAGATAAATTGCATTTATCCCTTAGTAATGATCATGTACAAGAGGCCAAGGCATAATAAACTGAAGAGATTACAGAATTTTAATTTCAATCCACGTATCACGACATATCCAGTTTTCGACCAAATTTCGACAGGGATGTTAGGAGTCACATTCGGGAGAGTTGGTTATTCAGGTTGTTTTTTCACGGGTTTGAAAGTGTAAGACTCGAGTTAGGAGAGTAGTAATAAATTATACTTCACATCTACTTACGAATTCCACTAAGAGTCACCGATATATTAGTAATGATGTTTTTATGGATCAAGGGCACATTTACCTACAAAAATGGTGTAGGGGCGCAGCAAGCTTCTAGACAGGTCGAAGAGAATATACGTTCAGAGAACAGCACGATCAGGGACAAGCAGCAGAGTGAATCTTCTCTGGGTTTTGATTCGAGAACAGAAAACATATATGGAGCTGTCCAGAGGACAATGATCTAGTTTCCGACAACAAGAAAACTGGTAAACAATTATGGATCAAGAATTAAGATTCAATTCAATTCACTTCAATTCAATTTTATTTCTCCAAGATGTTTTCACAGAACATCACAAAGATACAATATAATTTGCTCAATATAAAGGTAACGGCAGAACATTCTACAGTCTACAGTATACCGCAGTGTACAGTAAACAAGGAAAGATAATTTATAAATGTCATAATAGATGCGTGCAGATACAGAAGTGGGTTGTAAAGGTATATCAGGTAAACAATTCCAGAAGGATTTGGGGAAATTTTCCCAACCTCGCAAGACATTCTTTAGTAGTAGAATTTATCATAAGGTTTATTTTATTGGGGTTTACAAAGAGGTACCAAGTAATGTATTTTTCTACTGGTTTCACATAGAAACCTGCATTCAAACAAATAGTGGAACTCATCTCCAGTGCATTTTTATTGCACAAGGAACATAATCTTTATATAAAGAGGGAAATTAAGCCATCGCCCCTGTTCAACTGGTAGTCTATGATTAGACATACGCATCTCACTGAGGGAAATGCGAAGTTTAAACGGTAGGATATCTAAATAGGGTTCAAAATAAAACTGTTCTTTAAACATTCTGTAAAATTTACCCTTGCTTGATTCTTGGATTTGTGCTTGCCATTCCTGAATGAACTGGTCTTTAATTCGTCGCTTAATGTTGCAAATTAACCCTGAGGAGGTCAGACTGGTTAGGATAAGACTGTTAAATGTAAAACCTAGCTGTGACATGACAACGGTGTAAACTGGGAAAGAACTAGTTTCTCCGTACACCATATAAGACGGCGTTGAGAGCTTCATGTTGAGGATCCTTTTCAATGTTTGTAAGTAAAACTTTTCAACAATTTGTAGGTTCTCGAAACAGAATATTTCGGACCCGTACAAAAGTATAGGCTTGACTACAGTATTAATCACATGTAACTGACAACTAACTGATAGGTTGAGCTCTCTAGCCTTTTTGGATCTGCTGTAGATAGCTCCTCGGGCTTACTCCACATTATGCTTCATAGCAACACAAGTTTAACAAGTTTATTTGTAAATAAGCCCAGATCATTTCTGGTATAAAGGCATACAACTGTTTTAACAAATAACGGGACAGATGATAAAGTAATAGTTAGGAATCACACTGAAAAAGCACATATAATGTCCACCTAGTATCCTCATTTATATTTATCTTGTATTTTCTTAGTATGTATGGCCAGTGACCTCATACGTTGTACTGATTGGTTATTGAAGAATAATTTGGCTTTGAACATATTAGGTCTTGAGATAAATTTTTTGTCGACGTACTTCTTCCTTTCCAGATTAAAGTTTGGACATTTGAATATGGCGTGAAATTCATCTCTAACAGCAGAGTTATCATTACAAAGAGTGCATTTACGCTCGTATATATAGGTACATTGTTCCATCTTCCTGTCTCTATTGGCATTTTGTGATTAGCTGTTCTAAATCTACAAAAGAAGTGTCTTAAGTCTATAGGTGGGTCATCTAAATAACTTTCCAAAGTTAATTCCGACTTGATGCATCTATAAAAGGCAGCTTTCCCCGATTTTTCTATGCTGCTGTTCCAAAACTGGAGCGCATTAATATAACGTCCGTTTTTGCGATAAACCAGACCAAGATATTTAAAAGTGTTTACTTTTTCAAGTCGACGACCATGAATTTTTATGTCGCGTCTTCTTCTGTCACGGCCAAACACCATAATTTTGGACTTGCTCGCATTTACCTTGAGCTTCCATTTTTTGCAGTATTCATTAAAGATTTGTAGAGAGTACTGGAAGTCTGTATCTGATTTGGCAAATAGTACAGTGTCATCAGTATACAGCAAAAGAAATAGTTGGAGCAAAGTCTCAACGTTCGTTGGGTCAATAATTTCTACACTATTACAAGCTCTTTGGATTATTGCATCCTCAAGATCATTCAGATATAGTGCAAAGAGTAAAGATGAGAGGTTGCAGCCATGCTATATACCTATATTGGAGACAAAGCAATCCGATTGATTGTTCCTAGTTTAATATAATTTTTGGTGGCACTGTATTAACAACATTCATAAAGATAAACGTGATATCACAGTTAAGTGTTTTTTTAACATACCGTCTCTCCACACCAGATCATAAGCTTGGCTCAGATCGAGGAAGGCACAATACAAAGGCGTTTGTCTACTTTTGGTATATTCTATTAGGCAGTCAACACTTTTCATAGCTGCATACATCATCAGCTACCTCAGGCACTCACATGGCACTCTCTATCTGCTGTCGAATGCAGCCAATAAAAAAAATAAGGTTCAAGAGTCATCTCGACCACATCAAATTATTGGTATAATATGAACGCTTTTTCTGAGTTCTGTTGTTAGGTGGAAAAAAGAAAGTTTTGACCTAGCATAATTCTAGTCCACGATGGAGTCTGGTTGTTTGAAGTGACAAGTGATCTTTTCCTGCAGTGGCAAAATATTATAAGAGAATCGTGATAAAGATTAGTTTTTCACAATAAAAGTCAAGTCTGCCTCACAAAACCTTAAGATTTATCTGCAATAAACGTCGATTGGAATACGTCCATAAAACAAAAACATTAATGAGGATTCCCTATATTGATATCGCCGCTAACGAAAACAATTCTTTTGATCTTCTTTCTAATCATAGATTGCCGAGATGATTCAGTTCAATTCATTTAGCTCTTGTACAAACGTATTTGGGAACAAATAATACAGAAAATGTTAAACAAATTATGTAATTCACAGCTTATGAAATTACATTAGATATAGACAGACGGACAAATTGACACTTATAGTGGCCATACAGTTGAGTTGGGATGTGGAGTGAGGGCAAGTAGTTTACAGAAATGTCCATATTAAAACTAAATGTAAATTTTTTGGACCTTTGTCCCTCATCAGATTCTGATGATACATAACTGATAAACAATAGATCAAAGGATAAATGAGCAGAAATTATGAGATCAAATGCTTGAACAAAAAAGAACATCTGACAAGGAAAGGGATGAAGCTCAATCGGGCCTAACAAGCACACATAACTTTTTTTTTTATCATAAAAGAAGCAGATAAACTTCCATCCCTCTCCCCTCCCCCTTTCGCCTAGTAATAAAATCGCTTTCTTTCACTATCTCACTTCCACCTGGTCCTTCTGTCATTCCCACACACGCTGTAGCCAACTCCTCCCCCCCCCCCCCCCCCCCCCCCCCCCCCCCCCCCCNCTACTCGTTCGAACCACTGCACAATATTTCGTTCACATTAGTCTATTGCTTGGGAGTTTGATTCCGGATGGCAGGTGGTATTCATCTTACTATCAGGTACCATTTAAGTAAGGGCAATCGATTACAGTGGAAACAACTATTAGCTCTCTTGCGACAGAAATAGGATAACAGGCATGTAGCCCTGGGGGAAAATCTGATTAAATAACCGGTTGACCGAATACAAGTTAGACACAGACTTATACTGCTTGCATTATCCGGTTTCAATCACCCAGTTTACCAGTTCGAGTTCGATTCGCATTCCCAGAGAAAGTCCGTTTGCCGAACAAAATCCAGGGACACCCCCGGACATGGACATGGTTTAAGATTAAGGGCATGGTTAGGAGTGGGTTAATGCTGTTTCAAGATACCGTATGACACTGACGGGATAGGATAGATTTCTAATGTTGACTCTGAAAGAAGAGTTTTGAAGTGGATCAAGGAGAGATAGTAGCTGACTTCAGAAATATACCAATCATCCGGTTATTCAGATTCTGAGAAATTGATACACCTATTTATCCTCCTAACCGAGAACCGAGTCTTTGCTCCAACCTAGTAAACTGATGGTTTGTTTACTGGTATTGTCATTTGTACATGTACATTAACTTAAAGTGAGTGAGTCAGTTGATGTTTCTTTGACAAATTCAATGATATCGTGTGTGGTGAAAATTAGAAAATTAGAGAAAGGGCAAGACAAAGAACGACTGAACAATAGTGAGAAAGAAAGGTATCAGTGATGTTAAGTAATATTAAACTGATCTAGATGCTGGGAGTTGAAAGATGATATGATAACAAATATTTATTGGTTAGAGCAAATAGTAGGAAAGGAGTCTTGCAGATCCTCGCCTCTTCCCCCTCTCCTTTTACTCCTTTACACCTTTTTCCTCTTTCCCCACCCAACTTTCTCTCATCCATTCCCCTTTCCCCCTTTCTCTCTCACCTAAAGTGAAAAGGCTTATAATAGGTCAGATTACAGAAACGACGTATGGGAGAGGGGAGAACAATCTTCTACTAACGATCTTCTATTCAACCCATTGGGCTGCCATATCCATCCTTCCGTCCATCCATCTATCCATCCATCCGTCCGTCCGTCCGTCCGTCCGTCCGTCCGTCCGTCCGTCCGTCNTGCCTGCCCGCCTGCTTGCCTGCCTGCCTGCCTGTATGCCTAACTGCCAGCCTCCTGTCAGCCTGCCTGCCTGCCTATCTACCTGTCAATAAACTTTATTCCTTCCTTGTCACCAGATGTAGTAGTGTTCTTGGTTTATCCATCCCCTCCGATCTCTGACCACGCTTAACAACAAAGCTAATTTGATTTCGTCAAAGACATACACGTTATGCATATTATTTATCAACTATTAATTAACCTCCATTCAAACCTTAAACCAGGACTAGATTAAACGTGTTGTAAGACTATCAATTGCTTTGTCTATAATAAACGTCTGCAATTTAATAACTGTATCAAGCCTGCATGTGTTCAGTAATAAACACAATCGTATCTGTGATCCTCTGTCTCTCTTTTTCTTTCTTTCTTTCTTCTTTCTTTCTTTCTTTCTTTCTTTCTCTCTTCCTTTATTTCTCTCTCAATCATCCACGCTCCCTCCTTCGTTTTTCTTTCCTATCTTCTTCTTCCTCTCTCGTTGTATTCGATCATATGTTCTTTCTCTTTTAATATCATTCTCCCTGTCATAACTGTCACCATTGATTTACACTGCTGAGTTTGATGACACTAAATCATTCTTTTGTCTTTTTCTGTCACAAAATTCTTTGATTCCTAGCGCAGCACAACAGTAGTGGAATCACATTTTCGGAACAAAGAAGCTTGCAACCAAACATTGCACAAAGAAGGTCTTGATATTATAAATAATTGGCTGAACGCCGGCCTGATGGTGACATAACAACAATAACTGAGAGCTTGTGCATTAACAGTTGTAACTCCTACCATCGTTAGAAATACATTAACTAGGCATGTTGAACGCTAAAGCAGGGGCTTTCAGCACTGACGCTGTAACGGTTGAAACTAAGATGCAGTTCTTAAATGCGCAAGCTCTCTATTATCATAGTCTGCAATCACCTGATTATTAACGAAACACTGGTTTTGTGAAAAGTCCTGATTTTTATTCACGTGGATTTTCCCTCGTTGACTGACTAAGCATATTTAACTTACGCATCATCACTGTAATATATAGATATCATACTTACTGACATCGCAGTAATCACTGGCATAGATTACAAGCAAGAATCTTGCTTTAGGAAGACAGACTTATGAGCCTGCATTTGAAAGAAAATGAAAAAAAAAAGCCTAACTGTCACCTAAAACAATATCATACCTCAAAAAGCTTGAATTAAATAAAGAAAATGACTATCAGTCATGCATTCTCCTCGTCATCTTCATTATCACTGAAATCACTTGCAGCAATCACTGTGTAAACATTCGCAAGAGATCCGAACTGGAAACTAAAAGCTCTCTGATAGTATAACTGACATCAAGCCTAAACTGGTCATAGTCAAATATTTTGTTACAGTCATTCATTTAAGATACCCTTGAAGTGAAACAGATGTCAATGCATGATCCTATACCTGCTGCTCATATGATAAAAGATGAAAATATTTATTGCTGAGTTTGCAGACTCAATTACGAAACTGACCCCTCCAAGAACGTGAAGGGTGTTTTTGTAACGGCCGTTTATCGCGAGTTCAGGCTCGACGAACATGGCGATAAATGTAAAACATAGTGGAATGAAACAGGCAATGAAGAGTGCTGATATCATCACTACCATTTTAGTCACCCTCTGGTCCCTGTCAGATGTTGAGGCCTCAGCCTTGATGGGAGCCGTGCACTTCAGTTGCCATTCAGCTTGGCTGCGGAGTTTGATGACCAAGACAGTCGTGCAAATGATGATGGTCATGAACGCCCCGAACGGGATTAGTAGACTGTTGAAGGCAATGCAGTATTTCTCCACAACGGCCCGGTCGACTGTGTCGACCAGTCCGAGGATAGTTTTGTTTGTTTTTGGGTAACAGACCATACCAAATCTCTTAAGGTAATATATAGGAGAAACGCTGCAAACATTGGCGTGACACAAAAGCCTAATATGTCTACTTTTATTAGATGAACCAATTTTTTATTTAGCATTAGTCTGGTTTCAGAAATAGTTTTTGAACATGGCAGAAGGTCATCCCATATAATGGACAAAAATTCGGAGGAAAACTGAGTTTGAAGAACATTGTTACATTACATAATTTATGCCTCACAGAAATCCAGATTTATCCACTATTTATAACTGACCATTTGCCCATAAAACCCAAAGTCATTTTGTATTATTTTACTCTCGATTTCTGCAGCAAACATAATTTTGATATCGGGTGAGTCTATTTACCTTCAGACCCTGATATCTCAGCTCTTTGTTAAGGGTAGGGTAGCCTAGTCCGAATGAGTGAAAGAATGATGGGAGTGTGATTTGGATAAGTGAGGGAATGAACTGATTATTAAGAACATAATTAGTCTTTGTGTTGTCCCAGCTAAATAAGCGTAGTGTTATTGCTGTTGTTATTGTTTATTGTTATTGCTATTGATATTACGGCGTAACCCTTATTTCGACTGGCTGCAAGACTTATGAAAGTTGTGGAATGAGAGATTACGAATCAGCTGGTGCTGGGGATGAAAATGGGAAGAGGACATAAGGGAGGAACAGATAACCTTTTGATATTGCTTTATTTAAGCCTAAGACCTTCTTTGTTACAGAACAAAAACTGTTCTCTCTCTCTTTTTCTCTTTCTCCTCTCTCTCTCTCTCTCTCTCTCTCTCTCTCTCTCTCTCTCTCTCCCTCTCCCTCAGGACAGCGAGGCAGAGGAAGAGAGAAAATCATGTAAAATCCCTGTAAACTACACTGTCCCTGTTAAATACGGTCGAAAAAGCGCAGTGAACTGTATCATCGTGAATTGCAACTGAATAATTTCAGATTTTGTAATTCTGCCGCTTTACAGAAAAATACCACTTTAGGTCAATTTAGGTCAAATTCATCTTTTATCATCTGAACGTTGAAAAATATTAAAATCTCTACCGGTCAAATTTAAAACACTTATTTTGATGCTACAATATTGTTACAACACCAAAGATCTAAAGGAAATCCTGTTAGTGAGAAACTCCAAAGGAGAGTTTAAAAGTTAATTATGCCAGATATTTGAATTTGTGAAGTTCTTCTCATGCTCATTGTTCTCAGCTGTTCCATGTGAATTATTTTTTTGTAGCTTTATGGCTTTTCAGATAGCCAACCGTATATCATTGCCCTTCTGGGAGATGTAGTAACTAAGTTATGAGTCAAAAATTGCTTTCGACGCCAAAAAGGAAGAATGACCAAGGTGCACATTCAGCGAATAAATGGGCCTTCTACTTCACATTGAGAACGAGATATTACATTATCTATTGTCTTTGTAATTCTATGGTTGGTCAAAGAATACTGGAATAATGATGTATATTAAGTTATCATACTTGGTAACTTGATTTTTGAGTTGCGACAGTTTTCTATCGGGGCGACAATATGCTACTAATCAACTGAAAAATATCGTGAGCCAACACAAGAGGTTTTCTTTTAAATCTCTTGCAAACTTGTGATTCTGAAAAACACGATCTAAGTAATCTCATATGAGCAAATTATGTTTCTGAATTGTGAAGAAATACAAAGCAGACATTTAAGGTTGCAGGAGCCTACTTGGTTAAAACTGTGTCGACTATCCGAGTCGACAATAGCAGAGTAAAAAATCTGTCCTTTGGACAGATTGTGCAAAAATAATTGTAGAACATAAAACTATACCGCAAAAGTTGTGAGATACATCAGTGAATTTGTAACATAAAGATTTTTGGCAGGCAGCTCTTTTCAAGAGTCTAAGCGGTTTCAGTTTGTGCGAGCAGCTGGTCTGCAAAAGAATGCCAAATGTTGGACCCCCTTTTCATGTAAACTGAAATTGCGAAAAATTTATCTGAAGGACCTCTACAGTAAAGAATTTCAGCGCAGTGGTGGCTCCAGACTTACAGACTAGTCCTTGTCTTTTCGGAACATTCATGTAGTCTGAGGAGAATATTTTCTCAAATGCCTCAAAGAGGCATAGCTGAAATGTGATGCTCTGTTATTGGCGCTGTTGCACGGTTCTCCCAGTTACACATAGATGAGAAATTGGTAGATGTGGAAAATAGAGTACATGAGGAACATGTAGGCTAAGCATCTTTGCACTGTACTGTGTTTATGTAATATGGTATTATACGATACTGTGTGTTAGCCGGCAACCAAATAAAAGGTTTGAACTTGAACTTGAGAAATATTGAGAACTTTTTTCATTTACAACAGTTTACTGGCTGTATGTCCGCTTGAAGAGGTGGCGAAACACGCTCCTGTATCTGCTGCTCATGTGATAGTATATGAAAATGTTGGAGGCCGAGTTTGTAGACTCCNATTACATTCTGTTATGGATTGGAATCTATGTTCCCCATGAGCCTGTGATTTCAAAACTTCCTTCGTGTTGTTGCAAATGTCATGCCATTATAAAGCACATTTTATTGTTTTACATACCCAGACTGACCTTAACGCCGTCCAAAATTCACTTTTAAATATTATCCTAATTTCAATTCAGAGACAAGACTGGACTGACCCAGCGTAAAGTTGCTACATCACTTTTCTCTTGGGCGCCACAGAACACAACTCAAACTACATAAGGCTAATTAACTGTAGGCACTCTTTGAGCAGAATACACACTAAATTATATTCCAGATTATGTATGCAGCACGAGGTTGCTTGTAAAGACAATGCTGACTGATTTTTGCTCTAGTAGGGGCAGATTTTTTTTTATTGGATAAAATTACACTCACTGAATCAGATTACTGCTTACTAAACTGCAAACCGACTCTCCTCTTTAAATTAAAGAATATGGAGGCAGAATAATATTGTGGCTGAAGAACATAATTATTATTCTAAGCGCAAGATGTTTAAAACGGTTCAACCATAATTTTCACTGGCACTTTTTTTTTTTGGGGGGGGGATGGAGGGAGAACCTGCTTCTGTGGCTAACGGAAGAGGTAATATTTTTAAATTTATATATCGTCGTAACATGGTGTAACTTGACAACAGTCGTTTCCCTTTTTTTCATGTCATAAAGACGAAAAAATGTATTGCAACAAATATTTAGTGATTCATTTAATGACATAAACTACACCATTGCACAAAATAAAATATCATATATTAAAAAGAACTTAATGCCTGTTTATAAAATCTCATGACTTTATAAATGAATATGTGTAAGACAAACAGAGAACAAAACAAAACTAGTCATTGTACAGGGTATAACTGACTATAACACCATGCATGTTGTTACATTATACGGTACCAAAAAACTGTAGACTAAAGGCGTAATTTATACGTGGGTCATTTGTAAAACATAGATCCATATTATGAATAATTCATGGATGACCATCGAAGCACACAGATGTGCAGTGCTTCCATCTAGCATTAATAAATATGTGGAGAGGGGTCATAGTGCCTTTAAAGGATATTTTAAAACACAAAAGGGGGGGGGGCATTTCACAACGGAGGGGNCGCTTAAGGGGGACGATTCGTCGGGAACGGAGCCGTCCCGCTTAAGCGGGTTCCACTGTATATCATACTAAAAAGTGTAGTACAGTAGCGTAACCCTCGAAAGACGAGAGACAGACCACAACCTTGATCCAAAACCACTCCGAAGTTTAAATTGGATACGAAAACGGGTTTCAGAATTCAGTGGTTGTGTGCATTATTATTCCATTAGTTAACGTATTGCGATTACCACGGGAAATTCCCATAACATTAGCAGTGTTAAAAAATCCAGCACTTGTAGAGTCAAAAAGAGCAAGGTATAAAATCTGTCTGCAATAAGATTGTATAAATATAATTCTATGACTTGAAACCACACCCCAAAGGCGCTGAAATGCAGTCTAGAGTTTGTATAAAAAAAAAAAAGGTTGCAGGCAGCGTTTCCCAGTGGCCTAAGCAAGCAAGATTTATGCAAACCTGTGGTCTGCAGCAAAAAACCATATAGTCTGAGCATAGAAATGGCTCTAGATTTACGGACTACAAATCATCTTAGAAAACTCCTGTGGTTCGAGGAGAAAATTTCATGAAGTGGCTCAAAGAGGCTTTTATAATTTGGTTCTGGTAACCTTCAGGTGGTTGAAGTAGAGTATAATTTATAATAAGCAAAGGTTCATAGAGAGTTAAAAGAAAAAAAAGTATTGGGGTTAGAGAAAGATAATGTATCTGTTACTGAACCGTTTGATCTATGTCTTGCATGGAAGTAATGTTGGCTGGTGCTCGATATTATAAAGTTCTAAGCCCTGAACTGGACACTTCTTCCCAAGGACCACCATGAATTTCAGTAAAACATGTTATGCACCAGCTGAGGCAGTGTTGGTCCAAACTATTATGGTCGGAAGTACAAGGTTATATTAGTGAAGAAATCCTGGGGGAGGATGGGGATAGCCTGCTCGACCTACAGGGAACAGCTGTCATCAGGGTTGAAATGATGGCATGACTGTGAAACGCAGAGGAAGAAGGAGTACAACAGCTGGGATGGCACTGGCACGATAATAAAGATAAGGATAAGGATAACTTTATTTGTCCACAAAGGGAAATTTGCCTTGTTACAATGTGCTTACAAAACATAAATATCTGTGCAAACACACACACTCCCTCGCTATCACACATACACACGCACATACCTCCACACACACACACACAAGCAACCACGAACACACACATATGTAATAATACATTCCCACCCACACACACCCCCACACACAAGATAATTTATCTACAAGCTTTAAGGTGCCTCAGAGGAATATAAGACCCGCTAAATTATAAAGACCTGTATCGCCTAAATGTACATGATCCAACGAACACTGCAGATCAGGTCTTGACTGCAAGGGAAACCGTCTTTGGAAATTTCAGCAGAATGCCACATCATTAATGCTAACCTAAGAAGAGTTTTGATTTTACTGCAACCAATTTTGGTTTATATTTAAAGACTTATTTTTTTGAGATGCAAAAATCAAAATTATCACTAAAAGTCAACGCTTTTAGAAATTTGCACAAATGACGTTGCATTTAACTGGAATTGCTCATAACCCAAAATGCACCAGTATCGATTCCGGTGAATCGCTGTCCGGTAAATCACAATCCGGATAATCACAATTTCCAATTACTGGCAATACTTGCGTCAAAATGAGACGCTATATTTAAAAATAAAGGCACCAGATAATCGCAGCTCCTTTTAATTACAACTTTTCCGTCCTCTCGAATAGATGTGATTATGTTGAGTTGGCTGCAATTGTGAAAGATATCTGTGTAGAATAGGGATTGTCCTTCATCTCTAATTAAAAAAAAAAAAAATAAGTTATCTGAAGAAAAGTATTTGCACTAACCTTCAACGGCATCGTTATACATAGACATCTCTCCATAGTTATTAGAGCTGTGATCCAGCTGGTGACACGGGTGAACATGACATGCAGCCAGCCTGTGGTCAGATGCTGAACGTCCACGGGATCAAATGGCAGATCAGACTCTTGGACTGGAGGGAGCAAACAGATGTTCGTGAAGAACAAGGGCACCAGCGAGCCGAGATCAGAGATGGCCAAGCCTGAGAAGAGGAGAGTTGAACTAGTCTAAAGTTCATTTGATCAGATTTAATTTTTTTTTCTTTCCTGGGGTAGTCTAATGGTTATATATTTTGAAGTAGCGTAGCTGAATGATTACGGCATTGATTGTAAGATCAGTGGATTTTTGGTTCGATTAGCGACCACAATCATGCTGTAAATGCCCAGGGAAAGCATTTGATTCACAATTTTCTCTGTAAGATGGGTACCTGGCAATTGGCAGTGAAGATTATTGTCAGAATGTCAGTGATCAGCACTTGTACATGACAGTGGCACTGTATGATCCCCGGAGAGTTGAGAAAGTCTTAGACTAGTGAGGCCTGCTGAGATATTACTTTTTGTGAAGTCATGTAAGTGGGCGTCAGCCTGGACACGATACTTATAAAATGCATTATTATTATTTCGGGCACATGACCAACATCAAGCAAATCTTAGGGTAGATCAGACAGTCTCTTTCCAAGGGAATTCGGAAATGAGAATTAACCTTAACCTGAGAAAACCGGCTTGGTTTTAATATACTAAGATAAGCAGTTAATGAATGTAGAAATGATAATGCATTTAAATAAGCCACAAACTCCTGTCAGCAAACTTGAAAATTAATGCCACATTTCGATGAACAGGCTTATAACTGAGTGGTGCGACATGACAAATCGGCATCTGTTTGCTGATATGCCCTTTCTCTACGTTTAGTGAAAATATAACTTCCGGGAGACAACCAAAATAGAATGATGGAGATATCTGACTGACTTTTGAACAATAGAGCGAATAGAGCAAGATTGTCAGCTGTTATTTTGCTCTCATGTACTTTGATCCAATAACTAAGTCCGAAAATACCAAAGATTTGACAATGCAGATTTACCATGGCTCCCGCAAGGGTTAAAAGGTCCGCAGAGGATACCACTACAATCTGAAATTAATGTCAAACAAGGAGTTTAATGTCTGTGTACCCACAGTATTTCTTGTATAAGAAAAACCATGGAGGAAGTGTTAATACCTAGTAAACTGACGTTGACCGGATCCTTGAATCCTTGCTTTACGAAGCAGATAATGTTGATGGTGTTTGTCACTGTACCAAAAACAGCCAGGAGTTGGACAACGACTCCATAGCATACCCAGGAGAAAATACGCCGTGCCTCATCACTAATTTGTGGATTTCTCCGGGACACATCAACGACTTCGACGATTGAAGAATTCTTAAAAGACATGACTGTGGATGCTAGGTCTCAAAGACTCCAGTTTCCATAGACTCCAGTAAAACAAAACGTTCAAAAGACGTACCCTCAGAAGGTTGCAAAGCTTAAGATCACTATCGACTGGCAACACCAGTGACCTCTGATGTTTCTGTCAGGATTATTCTTTGCAATAATAATACTGCTGACATAGTATTGTTAAGTTCTTTGATAACATTGTTAACACGTACTGCTAAGTGGCATATGACTCCACTAAGAAGAAAAAAAAAAGGCAAGAGACGCAACCTCGGAAGGTTGCAAAGCTGAAAACTATGATTGGTTGGCAATACCAGTGACAGTTGATGTTCTTTGCATTAATAACACTGTAAACTTAGTACTGTTAACTTATTCTGATAAATCTGTTAATGTGTACTGTTACGTTCTACTGTTAAGTAGTATCAATAACATTGTTACCATTGCGCTGTCTATGTTGTGTCCAGTGGTAGCTACATGTCTATATTTTGCAGCATTGTTACAATAGAAATTCACTTGTGAAATTTGAATCTTAATTATCTTGATATTATTTGGTCATGTCGATGAGCAGGGCAATTGTTAGGAAGATGGATAACTTTATGATAGTTTGCTGTACATTTATAGGCATGAAAGCTACGTGTATGTTTATGTACATGATGAATAATATTCTAATCTTACCAATACTTGCATTGGCCATTTAGCTATGAATGTGATTAATTTGGGAAGGATTTTTGATAGTATTAGAGATTTAAAAGGACAGCAAAAGAGCTTTCATCTTCCATGAGCACTTATAATGCTGAAAGACTCTCCTGTAACAGTGGCAGTTTTTATTGTCAGTCAAGTTATGTATTTGTATGAGCCATCACAGAATGACAATCACGATAATTTAAATGGCAATAATAACTGCGATGGCTCTGAAAATTTGATTGCCATAGTACATTTTCCAGCACCTGAAAGGTAGACTATGAATTTTCTCGATGACAGCAATTAAAAACACATCGTCATGACACGTAAATTTAATATCCGAGAAGCAAATGACATGAGCATACATTTTCTCTCAAATAATATTCCATCACCCCTCCCGCGCCTCCCCCACCCCGCCCCGATAGAGCTATTGACATACGCATAAAACCATAGGAACGCACGAACACACACACACACACACACACACACACACACACACACACACACACACACACATACATACATACATACACGCAGAGAGAAAGAGAGAGCTATTCCAGTTGTTCAAAATTTTATGGCATCATGCTGTTATGTTAATCTTAACTATTTCTTGTTTTGTATCAACAGTTAATAATGATACCCCTTAACTGGTTTAATCCAGCAACTGGCTTGCAAAACATAATGTTATTCTTACAGTTGTTTAATTTTCACCTACTAACATTGGATGCTGAGAGGCGGACAGATTTTAAATGATGTTTAGCAGAATTAGTTGACTCGTCTGATCGAAGGATTATATACCCTCTTCAGTTCTTTCTATTGTCCTGTTAAATTGCAAGATGTCTAAATGTCAAATAAAGTGGACAGTGATTTTTCTCAGAAAAACGAAACTTCAGTAGGTGGAGAGAACTAGCCCTTTATTATTTTGCACAAATAGAAGGGAAACTTTAAGACATTGCCTCGCGCCTATCTCTACTCCATTATTAATACTGAATCTGTGACCTTTAGATTGCATGCATCTCCTAGATAATGATCATGCGCAAGAGACCGACGCATACTATCTGCCAATACTAAAGATATTACATAATCTTTATTTCAATCCACGTATCACGACATATCTAGTTTTTGACCAAATTTCAAAAGAAGTGTGAGGCATCACATTCGGGAGGGTTGGTTATTCAACATTCAAGATTCAAGATTTAAGATTCTTTATTACTCAGATTTTACAAAGAAAGGCATGAGCATTAACATTAGTAACAACAATACGTATTTTAATGATATAGTAACAGTTGCTGTTAAGTGTAGATGCTGTGGGCTGGTATCACAGAGGGCATTCAGTTTTATGGTTTACCACTATTAGGTAAAATTTTGAAGAATTTACACAGGTTCTTTAGTACATCATAGCAGGTACATGTCATAGGTTCTTTATATTTCCGCATATTAGGTCTAAAAGTAAACGTATGGGGTATGTATTTTCTTCTTTCCTCTTGGAACTTGCTGCAGCTAAACAGGTAATGGAATTCATCGCCTACTTGATTAGAATAGAATGGACATACTCGTTCGCGTATGGTTCATTAGAAAATCTACCTGTTTCAACCGGGAGTCTATGGTTACTTGTTCTAAACTTCACTAAGTAATACAGGTCTTTAGGCTCTAGTATCTCCATATAAAATTCTCTGTTCCACACATCTTTCAGCCATATATAATTCCGTCCGTTCATACTTCTATCATAATTATGTCTCTCTGCATTTCTGAATATGTTGATCTGTAATGCGAATTTTTAGTTGCGTATTGCAAAAGCTGACCATTTGTGTTTGCAGTGCCCACATGTGATAGCATCCAGTATCTCGCAATATAGATTCTATGTAACTAAGCCATTTATTATAAGTTCCTTTTGCTGATAATTTATCCACATATACTATCTTATTTAGAAGATAGGACAGTTTTTCTTGTTTTCCAATTATGGTCCTCCCCCAGAAAGATACCATTCGTTTTTGAACTTCACAAGTAAGGGGTAGTATTCCTAGTTCACGATATATCATATATCCTGGTGTGCTGGCTTTTAAGTTTCAGTATCATTTTAAAGAATTTCAGACGAAACTGTTCGAGTATTGTTGAATCTTCAAATCCCCAAATTTTGCAACCATACAGTAATATTGGTTCTACTGTCTTGCGGAATAGTTCTATCTGGCAATTAACTGGTACATCATTCATTCTTTATCGCCTGACCAGCGCAAACATTGACCTCCTGACCCTGTCTACATTGTCTTTCATTGTCTGGACAAATCTACCAGTTTTGCTGAAAGTCACACCAAGATATCTAAACTGGTTTACAACTTCGAGCTCATTATTGTTAATAACCATTTTTGGTTTTCTGTAACACTTTCTCATGATCATTACCTTTGTATTATCAGTGTTTATTTTCAGTTTCCATTGGTTACAATACTTTTCACCTAAGGAGGTTTTGAAGGTGGGCTGCGGAATCGGCTAGCAATACCGTGTTGTCAGCGAACAACCAGATATTCCCTGTTGGATATTAGACAAAAAAAAGGTATTCGTTAAGATCATCAAGCTACAGAGAATCGTTTAAGACCGGACTTAAGTTCTCGCCTTCCCTTAAGCCAACTTGGCACGGAAATATTGATGAATATATTCTATTTAAAGCGATATTAAAATAGGCAATAAAATATTGAATTTTATCAAATCAATTTACTGCGACATAACGTCTTGTATTTTCTAGCTTTTGGAACAAAAGAGGCCTTGAGATACTGGAAAATGCTTTTTTTAAGATCTATAAATGCTGTAAATATATTTTTGTTACGGGTTTTCATTAGCTCTATGAGCAAATTTAAGATGAACACTCCGTCCATTGTAGAGTATTTTTCTCTAAATCCAAGCTGCAGCTCGCCTATTATATTCTTACTCTCTAAAAAGGTGCAAAGACGAGTATTTAAAACGGCAATGAAGAGTTTACTAAGGCAGCTCAATATTGTTATAAACCTGTAGTTGTCTGGGTTTGATTTATCACCTTTATTTTTGTAGACAGCCTTGATAATTCCGATTGTCCATGATTCGGGTACAACGCCTCTTGAGAAGACAACATTAAATAGTTTATGATATAATCTGATAAACAAGTGTTTGGAACATTTGATGTATTCATGTATAATAGTATGCCTTCCTGCTGCCTTGTTCGATCTCAGTTTGTTGATATTTTTCATTATGTCCTCTTTTGTAATTGGCTGATCGAGGCTTTCATTTGTCTCTGTGCACCTGTTAGTGTTCTGTAGTGGGGTATCTTCACCTTTATTTAATTCCACAAAGAAGGAATAGATGTTGTCAATATTCACTTCATTATCATTCGTTTTTCATGTAAGATTTATTGTTGTTCATAAGTTTACAATAACTTTTCATGTCATTGGACCTCCTCAAGTCTTTGAGTTGTTTCCGAATATCTTGCTTATGGGTTTGAACTGCACGTATAATTCCTACTTTATACTCCTTACTTGCTTGATTCATTGCTTCATAGTCTATACCATCTTTTGTAACATGACATTTTTTCTTCGCATCATGAAATATCCTCCTTTTGTTTTTACATGCCATGTTAATACTTACTATGCTTGTTCTTCTTGCTTGTGTCACTGTTGTAAGAATGCGGAGATATTCTCTTTCTTTTGCCAAAGGCATCTATTCCTGCTTTATTAAAATAATTATATCTTGGAGCTCATGACATGCCAAGTTCAGTAGCTTTCTAGTTTCTTCATTGCCTTCATTTGGTAAGTCCAAAAGGGACATAACACTTGAAATTTTATCAAGGTCTATAACACTTATGAACTGGTCAAGCTTGTGCTCATCCCATGGATTAGCTCGCGCCCTGTTATCCCCACCCATGTTACATTCAGAAAAGGCCTCTGTCGCCTAACAAAGCGTATAGAAAATAATATTAAGAGCACAATATATATCAAATAACATAGGACAAAACTCATTCACAAGAAAACTGGTCAATTTGTCTAATGCATCAATACCAACAGCAGCGTAGTCAATCACAGAGTCATGTATAGTCGTGCAACTCTCAGTGTTCTCCAAATCGCCCATTACATATAACAAATTGTAGCGACTTTATCATTTCAATTAGACGATTGCCGCAGTTGTTTGTGCGATGCTTGCACAACGATTTTCTTTGAGGTGCCAAACCATGCATGGTAATTCTGTCTTCAATGTTAATATAAATCTCATCTAAGTCACTCTGCATATTATTCTGTTCCATGGGTAATTACACGTCATCAGCCTTGTCGCACAGTGCCTTGTAGTGATATGATTATTAAGATAGTCGGCTTCAATATCGTGGAATGATTGAACACTTGAGTAGGGCTAACCCTCCAGGGAAATATATACAATACCCAGCATTACGCTGTCTTTGCTGTAGAGCAAATCTCCACTTATTCTGCACCATAAAATATTTTGGCTTTCAGTATTTTCTATCTTAAAATATTGCTTGAGTTCGCTCTTGACAGCCAGAGATATCCCACCAGATATTCTGTTTCTTGTATTCTCTCTAACTTTATGAAACATAGTGTACCCAGGCATTGATGTTACATCTTCATGATCATCATTTAACTCACATCGAACTTACTCACTTAGTTTCAACAAAGCCAATTACATCTTTTCCTGAAACAAAATCCACAAATTCTGGATGGTTCAGTTTCCATCTAAAACCACATACAATTATAAAGCTCAACTTTAAGTTCTGCTGAGCACTTCCTGCTTCATTACAAACGGGATCAAATGCTGTAACATTACATGAATTGTTAACAAGGTAACCCTCTTCATAAACAGATTAAGAGTCAGGTGCATTGTTTTCATGCGAATCAATATAATATGGTTTTGAGCTGATGAAGGGGCCTTTGCGGAGGTTTTTCTGAGATTCATGTGTGTCCGATTTCGGGCTTGACCTCGGGTTATCGCTCCTTCCATTTGGGTGGGGTTGGCGCAGGTGGGGAGGTCTAAGGTTTGGTGTAGATAGATGTGGCCCTCACTGTTGTATTGTTTGATTGTCAGTGTGTTCCGGTTGAGCTGCATGTTTATTTTGGGATCTAGCCTCTTTGAATTTCTAGAAGAGGATTTGGCGACGGGCATAGACCTCCTTGGGGAACTGTTCCCGAATTCCAAAGTTTGAGCCTTTGAGGTCGATGGCACCACGGCGGACAAGCTCCCTATCCTTAAAATGGCTAAATTTGGCCACAATGGGATGTGGTCTTCCACGGCTCTGGTGCTGTCTGCCTAATCGGTGCACCCGTTCGAACTGGAACGGTGCGTGTCGACCGAGGCTTTGCAGCTTGTTTTGGATAAAGGTGTGCAGTACCGTTTCAGCGTTTTGGTCTGGAGTTTCATCAATGCCCTTAAATAGGAGATTGTCCCGCATGGACCTTTCCTACTGCATGATGAGTCTGTCGATCACCTCATCCAGCCTGGCTTGGTCCTTTGTGACTATGGACTTCATGTCAGATATTTCTTTATACTGTTGTTTTAGTTCTTCTCGTATGTTGTCATTTTCGTCTAAAATATAGTGTGTTGCTCTCTCAATATCGCCCAAAGGTACTTTCATCGGGCTGAGGTTTTTAATCTCATCCCCAACTCCGTGACTCGTTTTGTTACTGTCTTTACTGTTGTTCGAATGTCATCAATGTCAGAAGACAGGTTATCCAAACGTGTATTAGTATCTAACTTGTTCTCGTTGATAGTTTTTCTGAATGTTTTTGACCTCGTCTAGCAAGGCTTTCGCCCATTCAGTACAGTGAAGTACGGAGGGAAGGCTGATGGTTTGGTCTGGTTTAGGGATAATGTCAGTGACAGGCCTGGGATTAGGGCGAGTTTCTTCGCCGATTTGCATATCAGAGCCTCCTTTTTCAATGCTGAGGTAAGTAGGTCGGCGACCAGGAGTATAACTAGGTGAAGTCAGTGGTTCCTGGACAATTACTGGCTGAGTTGCTGGAGGCAAAGGAGGTAGGCTCAAATAGTCTTGCTCCCATGCTGGGCTTACACAGGCATGTACGTATTTGTCAGTGGGGCTTTGTTCGGTGTCACTTCGGCTAGTATCAAGATACTGCGGCCTTATGGAGGCAGGGGTGCAGTTGGTGCTAAGTGATGCCATTGTGTTCATTTGCTGTATGAGCACTACACACCTCTATGTTATTGTTATTGTTTACCTTCTTTCCACTCACTTCCGTTAACATACATTAGATCTTCCGTTGGATAGTTGGATCGTTTTCCTTGGTTCATGTTATTGTTTCATTCGTTTGAATCAGTAGGACTCGAGCTGGGAGAGTGATAATAATGAATATGCTTCACCTTTACTCACGAATTCCTCTAGAAGACGTCGACATATTGGGAAGAATGTTTTTATGGATCAAGAGCACATTTATCTAACAAAAAAATGATGCAGGGGCGAGGCAAGCTTCCAGCAAGTTCGAAGAGAATATTATACGTTCGGCATGATCAGGACCAACCAGCAGAGCTAATTTTCTCTGGGTTTTTATTCGACAACAGAGCACATATTATTATGGAGATGCCCAGAAGACATTGATGTAGTTTCCGACAAGACGTAAACAGGTTAACAAATATGGACCAAGAATTTAGATCCAGTCAACACTTTTGATAGCTGCATGCAACAAGTACCTCAGGCATTTTACGTATAACGCACTCTATATCTGCTGTCGAATGCACCCTTCGGGCATGAAGAATGCTTCCACACCGCATGTCGCGAATCCACTTTTCACAGATGACCAAAATGACTGAAATAAGTTGCAAGCATGAGAAAGATATTAAAATGCTGTCTTTAAATGCAAGGGGGAGTTCTGTTCCACTCGGAACCAGAATATCTTACGAGCTAAAACCTACGCAAAATTTGCGAGGCCATATCTCAGAGAAACACTCATTCACAAATTACACCGGAAA
The DNA here is from genome assembly GCA_033807755.1 of Ellobium chinense. Taxonomy (NCBI): domain Eukaryota; kingdom Metazoa; phylum Mollusca; class Gastropoda; order Ellobiida; family Ellobiidae; genus Ellobium; species Ellobium chinense. Next base: position 257,616 of record JAWQUT010000159.1, read on the forward strand.
CGAGAACATCACACCCTAGTCTAAAGCACTGTATATCTTCATCATCGATTGACCACAAATGGGCTTCTCGGGCCAGGCTAATTAAGACACGGCTGGACAAACGCTCCGTTTGGCACCTCAAAACTTAACCGTTGAAGACATGAGCATACACAGAGAACATTTTGGTCGATTATATATGGTAAAAATCTAATGAGAAATGTATCATAATTACCCTCAAAGTTGGGCCGATGGTAACTGATGATGAGAGAAAGGCATACTGCCATATAATTACAGATTTTGTTCAGTTAATCACATTAATTAATTATGGGTACGAGGGCAAACGCCGCTTGAGACTACTTTTGATGACTTCATTATTGTATGTGCTCGTACTGTTATGTCATAAAGTTAATTCAAACACACTTAATAATTATATGCATATATATACAGGTTTGTGACACCTATTAGAAGNGGCCAAAAGAAGAAGAAACAATAGGTGTCAAAGACCTACATGCATACACAAAAGCAATGGCCCAAGGGAAGTAACATTGTAAAAATAGCTTTCTAGCGAAGTTATTTTCCTTTGTGTGTACAAATCCACGTCTTTGACACCTATTGTTTTTGCTTCTTTTGGCCTTATTAACATTTTGTGATATTCTACTTATACCACTGTGATATCGGGAAATTTCTTCCATGGAGGTTAAAGTGCTTCTTTTGCCCGATCGTTTAACGGGAAGAAAAAAA
>JAWQUT010000159.1:258344-297744 GCA_033807755.1 Ellobium chinense
GGGGGGGGGGGGTCATCGCCCAATTTTTTTCACAAATATCTTTCGAAAAAGGTCACCTCGAATTCTGATCTGGTCCCCAGATTTTCATTTGGCTGGTTTTGCCCGCGTGCCTACACACTTTATTTTTTTTATCTAGAAGGCTCACATTGTACCTGAAACATTAAAATTGGATACTTTATTTAGATCACAGGTCATTTTACACATTTCTACACTCTCACACTGACTGGGCATGCCCCAAACAAGGGGTATTTTATATATTAGCGGATTAATTGGGTTATACACAATGAGTGATTTGCCCCCCTAATAGGTGTCACAAAGCTACAAATCCAGTCAAGAAATTATATTATGGAAGTTACTTCGTGATCGAGGCTGTTGCTATCCTATTCACTGCAGTGTGTAAAATCTTAAGGGTCAGATGCCTCCTGGCCAGTGGTAAGTAAGGGCTAGTAAATTCATCACAAGTGCAACGCAAGGGGGAGGGGGGGGCTTGTAGTAATTCCTGTCAGGGATGGATTTTGGGTACCAGGGTTCCCCCTTCAGTACCGTCAATAGAGGTGGAGAGAGAGAGAGAGAGAGAGAGAGAGAGAGAGAGAGAGAGAGGGGATATAAACAAAAATCTTTTGATGAATTTTTTTGTTCAGTTCATATTTGTGTTAACGAGGACCTCTGAAGAAGAATTTGTCAATGCTACCATAAAAAGGTCACATCTGGGCCCAAAAAAAAATCAGTCACAGCAGCAGCTTTAAAACAACCTCCCCTCCCCCCTCCCCAGAATGACTGTAATTCTCGATTTCTGCAAAAAACAAACATTTCGATATCAGCTGGCCCCGATTTTCTTTAAAGCTTGATATCTCAGCTCCTGGGCTACTACATAAGCCTCATTTTGGCTACCACCTGTGATCGGTGGTGGAACATCAAGAAACGATGGTAACACTAAAATCAAACTGCAGCAGTAGGTGCAGTGAGGATTTCAACTACAGTAACAAAAAGGAAACTGAAGTAATGAATCACTCTGCCCCATTACTCCAGTATAATTAACTCATCACNCCTCCCCCCTCCCCAGAATGATTGTAATTCTCGATTTCTGCAAAAAAACAAACATTTCGATATCAGCTGGCCCCGGTTTTCTTTAAAGCTTGATATCTCAGCTCCTGGGCTACTACATAAGCCTCATTTTGGCTACCACCTGTGATCGGTGGTGGAACATCAAGAAACGATGGTAACACTAAAATCAAACTGCAGCAGTAGGTGCAGTGAGGATTTCAACTACAGTAACAAAAAGGAAACTGAAGTAATGAATCACTCTGCCCCATTACTCCAGTATAATTAACTCATCACTGTTTTGAAAAAAAAAAATTCCCATGACAAGTACACGTCACTCCTTTCATGTGTCTAGTAAACTACGTCACCAGTGGCACTACATTCTTATGGGTCTGCAGTATTCTCCTGAGGGTGGATTACCCACACTGTCTTTACACTGAAAGAGTTACCGGGTGCAATATTATTCATGGGCATTACAGCTTACTCCCAGTGTTAAAAATATGAAGAGCTGATAAAATCTATGGAGATTTTTTCAAAAAGAGTGCTTTATTCTTAAGTTGACAAATGATAAATATGAATCCTTATCAATGTAATATCTGAGCCTCACAAACAGTACTTCGGTCTAAACCTCGGCTGGAATCAGTCTATCAAACAAGTACATTGATGGGAATTCCACATCTCTCAGTCGCAGGTAGCGGGGACAATTATTATTCCTTTCACCTTTCTTATTTCTGCTAAAAATCGCTTGCTGAGATGAAAAACATTCATCTAGCACTGGACTTAAGTAAATACTTAAAGAGAAACAATTATATCAATTTAATGTATTAAAAATACACATAAACTCTAGACTTTAGTTCTTCATCAGATGATTCCTAACTGAGAAAAATATGATCTTCGGATAAAATAATGGGCAGAAATGATGAGAAAATAAAGGAAAATATATGAATACATGACATGCAACAAGACGAACGTAAATCTAAGCAAACAGGCCAAATTCGATCTAACAAGTACACATTTCACACCTCCCATCCCCCTCCCCCTTCTCCTGGTAAAATAATTACTTTCTTTCATTCATTCTCTTACTTACTTCTCTCAGTACCACAAGCTACAGCCACCCCACCCCATCCCCTCCCTCCTCCAGCTCCACTTTGTCCCACCACTCCACAATAAATCATGCATATTAGTCTGTGGCTTGGGAGTTCGATTCCGAATGGCAGGTGGTATTCTTCTTACCAACAGGTACTATTTAAGTGAGGGCAAATCGATTACAGTGAGAGCAACTCTTTACGTGTAGGCTTGAACGAAAATCGGATACAATAACCGGCTGATAGAATACAAGTCAGACACCCATTATTAGGGTTAACAATACTGTGATCCGGTTAATAACCCATTTTACTAATTCGAGTCAGACTCGCTTTCCGAAAACAGTTTTTTAGCTGAAACGGGTGAAATCCAGCGACACTCTCGAAATAGGCCATGGTTTAGGGTTAAGGGAATGGTTAGGAGTAGGTAAGACTGTCTCAGCGTAGGGCATGACACAGACGGGGTAATATCGGTTTCTCATGTTGACGCCGAAAAACGGCTTTTGAAGCGAGTCAAAGGGATGTAAAGACTCGCTTCAGAAATCCGTTAATTATCCGGTTATTCAGAGTCTGAGAAATCGATGCACCTATTTATCCTACTAACCGAGAACCGATTCTTTGCTCCAACTTAGTAAACTGATGATTTGACTACTGGTATTGTCATTCATACATAGTGAGTGAGTCAGCTGATGTATCTCTGACAAATTCAACGACATCATCGGTGGTAAAAATGGGAGAAAGGGCAAGACAAAGAACGACTGAACGATAGTGAGAAAGAAAGTATCAGTGATGTTAAATAATATTAAACTGATTTAGATGCTGGGAGTTGAAGGATGACATGATAACAAATATTTATTGATTGAAGCTAACGGTAGGAAAGATTGTCTTGCAGACCTCCGCCTTCTCCTCCTCTCCTTTTATCCCTTTACACCCTTTTCCTCTTTCCCTACCCAACTTTTTCTCCCTCATTCCCCTATCCCCCTTTTTCTCTCACGTAAAGTGAAAAGGCCTAATATAGGTCAGATTACAGAAACGACATATGGGAGAGGGGAGAATAATCTTCTGCTAATGATCTTCTATTCTACCCAATGGGCTGCAATATCCATCCATCCATCCATCCATCCATCCATCCATCCATCCATCCCCATCCATCCATCCATCCATCCATCCATCCATCCGTCTGTCTGTCTGTCTGTCGGTCCTTCTGTTTCCCCTTCCCCCCCCCCNCCCCCGACTGCCTGCCTGTCTGATTGCCTGTCTGCCTGCCTGCCTGTATGCTTGCCTGCGGCCTGCCTACCTGTCAATACCTTTTATTCCTTCCTTGTGGCAGTGTTCTTGGCCTCTACCTCCCTTTCGATCGCTGGCCACGCTTAACAACAATCCTAATTTGATTGCGTCAAATGCACACATGTTAGGCATACTTTTTATCAACAATCAATTAACCTTAAACCTCAAAACAGGACTAAAACTAGCATGTTGTAAAACTATCAATATTGCTTTGTCTGTGATCTACGTCTGCAATTTAATATCTATATCAAGCCTGCATAGTATGTTTAATAACTGAACACTATTGTATTTGTGACCTCTCTCTCTCTCTCTCTCTCTCTCTCTCTCTCTCTCTTTCTTTCTTTCTCTTTCATTCTTTCTCTTTCTTTCTTTCTTTTTTTCTTTCTTTCTTTCTTTCTTTCTTCCTTTATTTCTCTCTCAATCATTCACTCTCTCTCCTTCGTTTTTTTTTTTCTTTTCTGTCCTCTTCTTCTTCTCTCCTTGTTTTCGATCATATTTTCTTTCTGTTTTAATATCTTAATATCATAACTGTCACCATTGATTACTTTGCTGAGTTAGAGAATACTAAATCAATATAACTGTCATTTTCTGTCATAAAACGGCGTAACACAACAATAGTAGGATTGGATTATCGGAACAAAGAAGCTTGCAACCAGAAACTGCTCAAAAAAGGTCTTGATATTGTAACTAATTGGCTGAAACTGACGTGGCGGTGAAATAAGAACAACAACTAAGAGCTTGCTTGGTCCTACCATCGTAAGAATGACATTATCTAGGCATGTTGAACGCTAAAACGGGAGCATTTCACACCGATGCAATAACGGTTGTAACTAAGATAGCATTTCTAAAAGCGCAAGCTCTCTAATGTCAGTCTCCATTCACCTGATTATTAAAGAAACCTTTGTTTTGTGACAAGTGCTGATTTTTATCACATAGATTTTCCGTCATGGACTGACGAAGTATATATAACATAAGCATCATTACTGTAATATATAGATATCATAATTATTGACATCGCAGTAATCACTGGCATAGCTTACAGGCAAGAATCTTGCTCTAGAAAGACATACGTATGACCCTGCATATGAAAGAAAATGAAAAAAAAGCCTAACTTTCACCTAAAACAATATCATACGGCAAAAAACTTGAATTAGACAAAGAAAATAACTACCAGTCATGCAGTCTCCTCGTCATCTTCATTATCATTGGTATCACTTACAGCAACTACTGTAAATTTTCGCAAGATATCCGAACTGGAAACTGAAAGCTCTCTGATCAATTCTGTTTTGGACATCAAGCCTGAACAAGTCATATTATACTTTGTTAAAGTTATTCATTCGAGACACGTTTGAAGCAAAACAGATGTCGATACACGATCCTGTATCTGCTACTCATGTGGTAATAGATAAAAATATTTGTAGCCGAGTTCGCAGACTCAATTACGAAACTGACCCCTCCAAGAACGTAGAGGGTGTTTTTGTAACGGCCGTTTATCGAGAGTTCAGGCTCGATGATCATGGCGATAAATGTAAAACACAGTGGAATGAAACAGGCAATGAAGAGTGCTGATATCATCACCACCATTTTAGTCACCCTCTGGTCCCTGTCAGATGTTGTGGCCTCAGCCTTGATGGGACCCGTGCACTTCAGTCGCCATTCAGCTTGGCTGCGAAGTTTGATGACCAAGACAGTCGTGCAAATGATGATGGTCATGAATGCACCGAAAGGGATGAGAAGACTGTTAAAGGCAAAGGAGTATTCTTCCACAATGGCCCGGTCGTCGGTATGGACCAGTCCGAGGATAGTTTTGTTTCTCTTTGGGTAATAGACCATACCGAATCTGTTGACGTAGTATATCGGAGAAATGCTGCAGATGGGGATGACAAAGATACAAGCGATGATGAAGGCCACTCGCTTTGGCGTGAAGATGCTCTTCACCTGAAATGTACACCGTAAAATACAGTATATTATTACTGACCTGTATCTGGATAACATGCAAATAATATATTTTATGCATTATGAGGAAGACGAAAGGTGACATAGATAACTGGATGAAGAAGACTGAAGGAGACTAGAGGGAGAGAGTATGTTCATCAGATTCACCTCATATATCCTCGGGAGTGAACATCAGAAGTGATAACAGAACCAGGAAACCTGGTCGTGTTCACTTAAACTCTAAAGTGGATTTGGACACTGACTAGTCGTCCCCTTCTCTCTTCTCCTTCCCTTCTCCCTCCAATTGTTTTTTTCACAGCATAACATCTCTGAGTACGAAGAAATATTCTGTGGTATTATTTTGGCGAAAATGGCATTAATATGAAAGCACGAGGATTTTCCTTACCCCTGTTTATTTACTCTCTGTTAAATAGATTACGTCGAATACCGTGACATCAGTTGAAAGGATCGTTTGTACTGTGGTGTAATCCTGGGACTCTTTTTAAGTGCTTGATGTGGGGTTGAGAGCGGGGTTAGGGAAGAGAGAAAGTCCCAAGGAACTTCTCCAAGAGTGGCCGCTCTTCCTTACAATGACAGGGACAGTTACTTGCTTCACAGCCTGATAAGTCCATATTATTTTTTTTTTAATGAAATTTAAACCGCGTATATTTTTTGCTTTTACCTGACAGTTTCTGAGAAAACACCCCAGGAATGTCGGTATTGTTTTTTAGGTGTGAAACACGAGAGTGATGTGCCCTTTATACCTTTCACTTTCTTTACAATACACGCACTTCCGGAAGCTAGAGATAGTTTCCGCATCCGTCTGTACTAATCGTCTGCCAGCATTTCTCGCTTTATGACATCACGCAAGGGTAACTGCGGCGCACGCAGGATGAAAATTCCGACTTTCAAGGGCTGTTTATTGAATGTAGTCAGGTGGAAAGAAAATGTACGTGATTTAAAGTTTCGCATACTGTACAATTTAATCAGCAAAACGCGACTTCATGCGTTATGAGAACACAAACAGCACAATCCACCACATTCAAAGAAACCAAAGCGATTGTCTCAATCATCTGGAAAAAGAAAAGGAGAGAGGAACATATTGACTATCCGTTCATGAAGTACTCTCTCCGCCAAATGCCCTACGGAGACCAGAGAACCATCTTTATAGTGAGGACAGGGCATTGAAAGCTTGAGGCCCATTTACACGGCATGGACAGAACAGAGAGGTTCGAATGTACCTGCCATCAGGAGCAACAGACACTCTCTTTGCATGTCCTGCAGACCTGTCAGCCGTACCAGACTCTCCGAGAGGAGATTTGACCAGAGGAACCTAACATCAGTACCAAGCTGGGGGAATGTAATGGAGGGGAGGTTCTTGGACCTGCAGAGAACCATCAAATTTAGGAAGAGAACAAACTTGAACGCATAACAGAGAACGAAGAAGGAGAAGAAGTAGGAGAAGAAGAAGAAGAAAAAGAAGAAGAAGAAGAAGAAGAAGAAAAACGTCATACACGAGGGAATGTCCAAACCTTCAGTGGCATTGTGATGCACAAACATCTCTCCAAGGTGATGAGGGCGGTGATCCAGCTCGAGACACGAGTAAAGATGACGTGAGGCCATCCGCCTGTCAGATAGGAGATGTCCACAGAGTCGAACGGCAGGTCAAGAGCGTGAAAAGCAGGATTGAAACAGATGCTTGACCACAATAGTGTCACTACACAGCCCAAATCAGAGATGGCCAACCCTGGGGAATAAAAAGGGATTTGAATTTCTGTTTTTCTCTTTGAAGTAAAAGACATTCCTCTATCAATTATCTAGCACAGTAGAAAGAGTGCCATAAATGTGTGGGCTTCGTTTACAACACAGTCGACTCCTCAGAATCTCAATTATAAGAGGGCTAAGGCAAAGTTGCCATTAAGTGGGGAATGCATTTAATCGAAGATATATTCATTTTGGGCATTTATTTTCTGGTTTATAGATTATGCAAAGTGCAATGAAGCAAAGTCAACTGTACATTATCAAAAAAGTGGTTTTCAGGTGGGCTTGAATTTTGACCCGTTTATGCCTTGCATCCACTTTGGCTAATGGGGCAATATATTTATCATCCTGTGTCTTACAAACCATAACAAATAACGTAAAGTTAATTTTGCTGTGTCTTATTTTATTCATACTACACAAATCATTGTAATATAGCCCACCATTTTGTCACTTCCATTTTCCAATACTGCCATTCAACAATAGCAACTTCCTGTGTAATCTCTGCAGCATGCAGATTTTTAAATAAAGAGTGCTCGAGTTGTGCATAATGTGAACCAATATTAACCTGACTTTAAAATTATATTATTATGTTTGTTTATTTGGTACATTTCTGGGGCATTCCCAAGGTGTTCTTGGATTAATGCCAGGGGCAACGTTAGGGAAAAGAAAATACCCTTTGGAGACGCCTTGAACATTATCCATGCTCCCTCTATTTTCCTAACCTCGCTACTACACCTAACTCAATTCTTAATTCAAACTCATTTTGGAAAACTCCCAAGATTTGACTAGGTGGACACACGACTCTTGCAAACTGACATGATAAGATTAACTGAATTGGGAGACACGTTGTGTGTGTGTGTGTGTGTGTGTGTGTGTGTGTGTGTGTGTGTGTGTGTGTGTGTGCGCGCGCGCGTGTTTGTACGTTTGTTTTTAATGGGATGGGCAATACTAGTGTATTAGACAACAACGAATACACAATATACCTAACAAACTGACGTTGACAGGATCTTTAAAACCTTGCTTGGCAAAGCAGATGATGTTGATGATGTTTGTCACTGTGCCAAAAACGTCGACGATCATTAACAGAACGGCATAGAACAACCATTGTAAAATTAGCCGTGTTTCTTCACTGATCAAGACGCCTGGTGTCGTGATTTGAAAAGGTGTGTTCGAAACGGTTACACCCTGGAAAGGAGTATGGTCTGTAATGTTTGTGCTATGATTCATCACGCCTGCTTCATTAATTGCATTTCGAGCATTATTAGCGTAATTCTTGCAGAAGGACCACATTTTGTTCTGAAAATTCATAAAAGTGTTTTATATTTCCGAATATTTGGTGATCAAAAAGTACCATATTTAAATTCTTAACGCTCGAGTACGAACATTGTTAGCTTTTTATTGTTGTTGTTATTGACTGAAGTGGAAACACTCTGCTAATGATAACTGACTTATTGTCCCAACAATAGCATGGTTTGTGCGTTAACAATATTTTATGAGATGTCTGAAAGCAGTGGAGAATGTACGTTAACCTACATCTTGACCTGTTAAGGCTGTATTGATGATGAAGTTTGCTTAAAACAGTTTGTAGATATGTGAATGACATGCCATCTCTTCATTTAATTATATAAATTACATGAATTTAGAAAAATGTCTCGGAAACTCCGCCTGACATGATAATAATATCCTATACAATGTTTCCTTGAGAAGGTAATTGAAGAGGCAGCCGAAAACAGCTCATTAAGAAGTGCAAGCTAAAATAACAAAAAAGCCAAATTTCGACTTAGAGTGAACAATTTCCTAATCAGCTTCGTGATGTCTCATTTAATACTTTTGGCTCTCATAAGCAGTTATGAAAAAGATTATATGTTCCTTTCTCCATTTATATTCCAGTCTGTAAGGTAATTGTGTATTCTTGTTTGTTATTTAATCCTGACATCGTATTAGTCCTTCTGACAGCATTCACGTGTCACTGTTTAATGTAATATTACTCCGCCACACAACTTTCGATTGGCAATTACATTTAGATCTATATAATATGTCATTTTCACAAAATGGCCACAGTCCTCGACGCAAAGTCAGAATTGGTGGTCTCTCATGGTAAACATAGAAACTATGTGTCATTCTGCATGTTCATCAAGATTTTATTTCATCGTCAGGCGTTGCTAAAACATTATCCTCCGGTGTCACAATATTTGAAGTTCGCCCAGTGTAATAATCCGTGACGTTCGAGAAGATTCAGATAAGGCAAATATATCTCTTTTGAATGAGGGAAAATATAGACGTTAGCCTCAATGAAGCGCAAGTTTTGAACGGGATTTAATAATAAAATAATGCGGCTTTTAGGCCTCGTACAGTCGTACCTAGGCATATGCCCTCATTCGACTTCACACTATTGTTACCCTAGCCAGTCTGATCACTCTAAGACTTTCTCGACTCCTTGGGAAGCATACGCTGCCATGAACATAGGCTAAGCACCAGCATTTTGACACTTATTTTTACTGCCTACGGCTAGGCACCCATTTTACATACAGGCAGACTGAGGAAAATGTCTGCGGAATGCTTTTCCAAGGCAACCGCAGCATAACCTTGGCAGTGTCGAGCCCGAGACGTTTAGATCTTGAGTCCAACGCCGTAATTATTCGGTCACGCTGCTCTACTGACTTAATCTTAAAAAAGATAAGGGTTGCTACAATTTAAAACAATTTTTATCCCTTATTAGGAATGGAATGTATAACACTGTAAAGGGAAATATATTCTCATAGGGGGTAAATGAAGGTGGATGTATCCTTTTATATTTCTAGGACAAAGAACTGACGTCAAAAAGACCTAATCAGGGCATTTTCTATAACAAGAACAAATTTTTACCAGTGATACCGTAGGTCTCTTGTGCCTATATATAAAATATTTCTATTGTTACAGAGTGATAAACTGGGTTTTTTTCATGTCTGTTTTGTAACCATATATGATTCTTCGGAATTAAACCTATTTTATTTTTTCCATTAGAGAATACGCAGCATTTCTAGCTGGACATGTTTCACCATAATATGGCTAGTAAATATTGAAGATCGTTATGTCTACTTGTTTCATGTACAATTTATTTGACATGGGGGTCTCCCTTCCTAAAGGAACGCAATTCTATTGAGCGCAAAGACAGAGCAAAATTGTGCATGCTTTCGACATTTAAAAAAATCACACAGTAATGAAATGCTATGGAACTGGTATGGCAGGAGAGATTATTTATTTCTCTATCTGATCATATACATAATAAATCCCTATGAGTAAAAAGTTTACCATCTTTATATGCATTTATGTTCTTATTGCTGCTGATCATTGCCATAATATATATCATCCAGTATGAGTATTTGATAGAATGGTCATCCAGTGCATTCTTGATGCATGCTCATATCATTGCATGGCGTGTTGCAGGACCTCGAGAGGACTATGTGTGTGGTGAAAAATGTGCTAAAGCATGCTTTAGTCATTTGAGTGGTGTGAAGGTTGCTATCGGGTGTGCATTCAAGGTGGCTATTTACAACTTCATTCTCAGAATACAGAATCCAAAATGTTATATCTTTTTCTATTGAGGAACAATTTTGTTGACCTCAGACTGATAGCCAAACACAGAAGCTTTCCTTGGTGGATTGCACTGTTAAATAACGGACGTTCATAGATTTCGTCATTTTGGACATCCTGACAAGGATTTTACAGTATTTTACACTTATCGCTCAGGTAGTTTAGGAGCATGTGGTTCCTGCATAGTAAAGGCCTCCCCCGCACACACCAGTTTGATCTGGCTGCATGATTACTGCAGAGAGTGCATGAAAATAAATGAATCCCGAGCTTGACTTGATTGTTACTGTTGGGACAAACAAGAGGGTAAACGGAAAACAACCACATAGCAACTTGACTAGGCTTAATGTTTGGTTACTGCTGAAACATACAAGAAAGTAAATGGCGTCCAGCGTACATACCAGCTTGACATGGCTTAAAGGTTAGTAAATGATCAGACGTACAAGAAGTTAAACGGAACCCAGCGCACATACCAACGTGATTAATTGATTTTTATTTTTTTTGTGCCTGGGGTCGCAATTACCTTCCTGTTACTGACGTCAGTAAGCAGTTTGTTGACCAAAAGCAAGCTCCTACGTGCATGATAAGCCTAGCGGTACTGTCTATAAAATATGAAGATGCCTATGACTTTTCGCTGTTGGCTATACAAGCTTTCCACCACTCATTAACTTGTCGATGTAGCTCAAGCCAAAATATTTCCACACATATTGTTTAACTCTTCCTCCAGAAATGGACACAGAAAAGGGCTCCAAAACCAATTGATTTTGAGCACATCTATTCTGAATTTACAAAAATATTGCATGTAAGCCTTTGAAATTCAAATCCAGTTTCTGTCCCTCCTCGTGGCTAATTTTCCATTTTATAGGGACTATTTAAATTTGGATACCAAAATGTCAGGTATTATAAGCATTTTCATATCATTATGCACAGACTGACATGCATCATCACCTGCCCATGGCACAATACTAGTGTGTTAGGTGATAAGAGCTCAAGCAAAACTAGCTGATGTAGCAATGACTAACGACAGACGAGGCAAGGTCAGGATAAAGAAACTACGGAACTTGCTGACGGCGCTTGATGTTAGCCAAGAATGCGACCCTATAGCATCACTCGAGGTGTGATAATGCAGTTTACATTTAGTTTTAATTGAGAATTAGAGCAATGACAATAGTGGCTGAACTTCAAGACGAAGATTGTGTAAGGAATGTTACAAATGACACCCAGTGACTGGGTAAATATGCCATCGAAGAGCTTAAACTAACAGCGTACCGGTCTCAGCTGATATTCGCCCCAGCAGCTCGACGACAGGAAAGCAAAATGGACTCCAATCGAGCAGTCCACGAGCGGATTCGTGTTTGATTCATCAGAATAACCATTTTTCGATAAGGTCCCGGTTTTTGTCGAATGATGTTACTTTTGTCAAAACTGTACTGAAGTGATGTCTTAAAAAATGAGTCGAACACGCTTAAGTTTCAGTTTTATCACATTCCCGTTTCCATAGTAAGGCGTTAGGAATGTCACATCACCAAATGTTTCAGCTACTTCCCAGGTGGGCGCCAATCAGAATCGGTTCTAAATTGACTTCATATTCTGGAAATCGTTCTTGATTGTTACAAAAATGTTGGGAGAACCAGACTCTCCAAGACAAAGTTGGCCACGGGCATCTAAAGTCAGTGCCAAACCGGATGAATGACTCTCATGGACCTGCAGAAGACCGTCTGATTTAAAACCAAAGAAAACTTGAAGGCATGACATAGAACGAAGAAGAGGAAGACATTTATGCTATTTTGCTCTAACTTATTTCGTGCCTGATGACGTTTAGGACTAGGCAGAGCTGGTCTAAAAGAGTATTGTTTGTGTGTGTGAACTTGAAGAATGAGAAAAAAAAATACACGAGACATGATGGGTGTGGTCACTATCTGTACGAGTAAATAAAAGAACATGTCAGTGCTTAGTATTTTATAAGTAGATTTTTTTTCGTGAGGCTCTAATTTTCACTAAAGGTCGGAAATGGCTTCTCACGAGAATCTAATTTTCGCGAAATTCACATTATGATTTTATCGTATGTGTTTGAACTCAGAAGTCTGGAAAAATCCGGAGTGACTTTACAGGCCTTCCAGTAAAAATATCTGGTTTCTTCTTCTTCTTCTTCTTCTTCTTCTTCTTCTTCTTCTTCTTCTTCTTCTTCTTTTTTCTTTTTCTTCTTCTTCTTCTTATTCTGCTGCTGCTCCTCCTCCTTCTCCTCCTCCTCCTCCTCCTCCTCTTCCCTCTCCCTCCTCCTCCTCTTCCTTCTTCTTCTTCTTCTTCTTCTTCTTCTTCTTTCATCTTCTTCTTGCAATTTTCCCCAATTAATAAATAAACTGGTCTTGCTTTTTCCCTGCGGGTTACAACCCCCTAATCTATCCCAAAGGAGGCAGAGAATCTACTTAGCGTCTTAGTCATTATGAAACTTGATATTCGCGGAAAGTAATGTTTGCAAGTGAAGCTCACACCCGAAAAATTCGCAAAAAAATAGATCCTCACAAAGAAAAAAAATACCACATATACAGTGATTTGGCCCATGTGTGAGAGTTTACACACTTATTTTTGGAACAAAATATGGGTTAACCAAGTTTACTTGCCAGAAATCTGGAACTAGGAAACCTATGACAAAAAAGTGTCATGGACAGCATAGTCTTGTCGATACGATACTACATCAACAACAACAGTAATGATAACAACCGTTTATTTAGCTCTACTAGATTTATAAAATAAAACAATGCATGCATGCAAACAAGTGTTACAGAGGAAAAATTGGGGCCACATAATTTCGAAAATGATACACTGCAATGACAATTTTATATGAAAAATCTGGTGATGAAAGGCTAGTAATAACGGCGGAGTATAAGACATAATATTTTACATAATGTCATCATTCCCACTATAACAGAACTGAATAAGTATATGCATGCACCTGTTTTGCCGGACTCGCAATACTTCCTCAGGAAGATTACAAATTCCAGTCAGAAGTGTAAGTATCTAAATCAGCTATCATGAGAAGCAACAGTTTCCTTGTGACACATTTCGAAAAATAACACTGTATTAACTTTTCTTCTCATCGTATTTGAGCAATTTTGTTGTAAAATTTGACGGGACATTTTGAAATGTTAATGTCCGATGCAACTTTCAATGCACTTTATTTTTCAGGCTACTTCTGCTTTTTGTAGGGAAAAAGTTTAAACCAGGTAGAAGCTTGTAATTTTAACTCCCCGAGTAATAATAATAATTAAGTGCATTTGTATAGCGATTCATCCCCCGTGGGCTCGAAGCGCTTTACAGCCACATAATAATATACTCAAAAACAAACACACACATCCACAAACACACAAGCTTAAACACACAGCATATGCACACAAACACATACATACTCATATTCACCCACACCTACACACACAGATCTGTAGGTGTGTGCACTCAAAAAGTTGTAGTCTCAAGGGGAGGAGGAGCATGGATTCCAGCCTCTGATACAAGTAAAATCTTGTCTTTAGTATCCAGATACTATCAGTATTTCTGTGGTGCCTTGGGGCATATGAGGTATAACGGGGCCCTCAGTACGCGTTTATCGCTTTGTTTGGGCTGTTTTGTTCAAGCAGAAAGTTGACTGAAGCGCTTAGTATTACAGTGCTTTAGTGATGTCGGGACATGGTTAACTTCAAGATTTTTGTCTTAGGTGGGGAGAAAGCGGGGAAGGGTTTGGAGTTGCATAAGGAAAGACCTATTAGTTTAAGCATTATGTCAATATTTATTGTCTTGTTAATTTCTTGTTTGTGTCTATTGTGATTCAATCAGTAATGAGTACTGACAAATGTGCAGCTTTAAGATGTGCCGGTAACCGTTACCGGAACAGGCATTCATTCATATTGACAGGTTCATTTTTTTCCATTTTCAGAAGTTTATGTTCAATGTTACATTGTTATAAAATATGGACACAAAGCTACTACTGGATAGTATATAGTCAGACAAATGTACAGACAACCAGACAAATGGAGAGACAATCAGAGAATAATAATAATTAATAGATCAAAATATATCAAAATGAACAAATCATGAGTAAAAATTGACAGAGCAAAGGACGTTAGAGGACAGAAAAAAATCAAATAATGATCATAAACTGGAAGTTTAGAGGATTAACGGTGTTTGAATTATAGTTTTATGTGCGGATGGACCAATAAATAAACATACAGATAAAAAGATGGATGTATAGACGTACGGGAGGGCGGCGGGAGGGCGGGTTGGCGATTAGAAGGGTGGACACAAGCAAGGGACGGAAGAGTAAGCTTGAAATATGAATATCAGAAGGATACGCCATTCAGCTCCTCACAAAAAATACTTGAATCATAATATAGAGACCTTTTTAAACGCTTAAAAGTTCTAGATCTACGCATGACTGGCACTAAAATCTGGATCATTTTCATGTAAGAATACCAACCGTTTTACACTCTGGAAGAGACACATTCTTTTGCAACACTCAGGTGTGCTGTAGGTGAGCTGTCAGAATACTTCGCACTATGAAGCGTTGACTACAGTAGCAAATGTGCTTGGGTGGTAAGCTGTCTCGAACAATGTCTCACAATGTGTCTGGGCTGGATAACAGGCTCCTAAATTCATCTTTTGAATGTTCGTAATGAGCTTAGAAGTAACTATGTCCAACAGACGTCTTGACATGTTCCATCTCTTCCTTAATAAGATACTATTAATCTACCCAATTACTGGTTCCCGGTCCTTGTAAGTTGACGGTGATAGCTTTGTGCTAAATTTTAGTCTTATAGGGGCTTATATTGCCAAAACTGCTAAAAAAAAGTGAGTGGTTCTGTTAAAACAGAGTTCTTTGCTTCAACACATTTTTTGTCTGTAAATAATGTTTATCATGGGCATTCCCAATTTCTCAAAAATAGATTTAGTTTGTTTGGAGATAAGTATTGATATTTAGATTAATAAAAAAAAATTAGTTCGACCAGTTGTCATAAGTCGTTAGATCTTGCTTGCTATGGCAAGTGATGTTTCTAACCGGATAATAAATATATATATTCCCGATATTGCTTTGTTCCTCGTCACTATTCAAGACGATGTTAACATTAAGAACATCAGACCAATCTCTCCTCTGACTGGATTTAATGTTTCCACAGGTAAAAATGTTAATGGTAAAGGTTTCTTATTATAATAATATCACTATATCCGAATTTTCTCACGGATCTAGCTGGTTATTTAAGGAAAGAATAATAGTTTTATAAATCACTAAGAAAATACATTTATACACGGATTTACTACAGATCTATCATAAGTGTATCATGAGCTGTGAAAACAGTTCCACTGTTTTCATTTCTTTATCCATCGCGCCAACGGTAACATGAGTGATGTACCATTCGCTTGAAGACATGATGGCACTAATATTAACTACTTTTGTCAACAATAATACCTTCGAAATGTTGATCTTTAATAGATTCATATACACGTATAGTCTCATAATACACTTGTATGGTCTCATGTACAATTACAAGATATTAAAATTGGGGTTTATCTTCGTATTTTTATCACTTAATGATTCTAAACGTATATAGGCCTATTAATTGAAAGATTTTGAAAGCTGAAGAGGGGGGCTGTTATAGGACGATATCATTGTAGCCTGCCATATCAGATTAAGTAATGTCGATTTGAAAGTGTATGATGGCTGTTAAGTGTGACTGATCCAAATGTAGAATGCTGCCATATTCTGCAGTTTCTGAGAACTAACATCTGAACGTATCAGACACCTCAGAATACATTTGTCCAGAAACGGCAGTATGGTTGCCTATTGTTTGCTTCCGACTGTGACGCATCATATGCCTGCCGAATGTACAGTTTGGAAAGGTTGGGGACTTGGAAGTGTTATAAACCTGCTGTGTTGATGCTGACTTTTGTTTTCCACTTTGAAGCAGATGTATTACTGATAGAGCTGAAAACTTGGTAGCCTCAGCGACACCTTCCGGAATTCTGTGACTCCGTCAAGTAGAGCAGTTAAGTTCAAAGAGAGGAAGAAGTACCTCGGACAGTTTCCGAAATCATGTGCGAGCTCAAAAGTTTTAAGGGACAGCGGTAGATATTTGTTTTACAGTCTATAAAAGTCATATTACTTTCTTCAGAAACTTCCAACCGCGTACATTTCCTTCCGCCTGACCATTTCTGAGGAAACATCACTGGAATGTCGGAATTATTACCGAGCCTACGCCGCCATTACTCGTTCTGTGTGACGATATAAAGCGAAAAGTGCTAGCAGACGATTGATGCGGATGCAAGCACAATTCGTCTGGACCTAGAGTTTAGCCTATCTCGCTTTTTGACGTCACGCAGCACGAGTAATGTCGGCATGCAGGGGGTAAAATTCCAGACATTCCAACGGCGTTTCCTTAGAAATTGCCGGGCTATAGGGAAAATATACGCAGTAGAAGTTTTAGAAAACACGATGTGGACTTATTAGGGTGTAAAGCAAATAACTACCCCTGTCCTTTAACTATGTTACAACTAAATAAAGAGTTCGGTCTCTTCATGCCCTGAAAGAGGCTGCACACAATGTCGTCCCACTTTAAAACTTTCGTTATGTAGAAAATGTCAACACGGACGATAAAATGCACAAATTGCAATGCATCTGATGAACACAGATTCTGGTTTTTAACATGCAAGAGAAAACATGCTCAAAACACTACTGTGTCTTTGCATTCGTTTGGTGTTGTTAAGTGATAATAGAACATCGCACCATTGTCTCACAGCATCCAATCTAAAAAATACCACAGACTTCTTAGTCTCGTGGTTTATCACCACACTTCACTGACATGGATGAAAGTGTGGGCTATGTCTCAACCTCATCAAGGCGTTTGCGACAGACATTCCAGATTATACAATAAAAATCATATTTAAGTATGTCAAAAACTTGACATTTGACTATCCATTGAGTATTGCATATCGTTGACCTAGAAATAAGTTCACGCTAGATATTTTTACCATTAACATCTCCTTTGTTCAGAGCTCAGTAAAGTTCGTATTATATCAATGAAGTTACTCTGCATAATATCATTATAAGTGTCATCGACACAATTTAGTTGGCTTATTATTCAGCTTTCACTGTGACTATCAGCAGGACAAAATTGCACTTTGAGCGTGACACAGATTATACAAATTATTGTGTCGAACGGTCGGTCTCATAATGATAAAAATACGATGTCTTCACAAATGCTGTTTCTGAAGAGTATGTTTTCTAACTTAATGCTGAAACCTTGCAATTTTGGTTCCACTTGAACAGTACATCCGTCTCTTAATAAGCATACACAAAAGATACTTTGGTCAGACATAATTAAAAATAAGTAACATAATTTGATACTTGAAGATGTCGATTATATTTTTGCAATAACATACTGGAATCTGTATGTTCAAAGTATGTTATCTCTTTGTGTCTCGCATACTCTCCCAACCCAACCCAACAAAACATAAATATCTGCTACAATTTTCTAAATCGTTTCGATTTTCGAAGCCATGCCATCATAAATCTCAAGATCTGTGGATGTGTCATCAAGGTTCATATAGGTTTACAATTCTGAAATCGCTGGAGGGCCAGTCTCAATGAGACAAGCATGAGCGCGAAGCTTTCGAATACCTCTGAAAGGTCAGACTCAAGTGTAAAAGCCTTAACTTCGCCAACTTTAAGCGCACCATTACAAGATTTGGTGAGCGACGACGTTCGTGTAATCATCCAATTGGTGTGCTGTACTGGCCTGTTGGGAGTGGTAGACACCTTCGGAACTGTAGCAAACATCATCAATATCATCTGTTTTATCAAGCAAGGTTTGAAGGATCCGGTTAACGTGAGCCTCTTAGGTAATACTAGATCACTCTTTGTTAGCATAGATAGACGTTCAACAACCAGTTTGTATATACAGCTCTTGAGGTACTAAAGGAAACATGGGTATGAGAACGTGGGGTATACCAGTCACTGAGCCAAGGCAACTGAATATTGAAAATGACCATGTGATTAGCTGAACCTTCTTCAATGATATTGCTGAAGAAGGGTATGACTAAGTGTGTTTATACAGTCTTTCAGTTGGTGTCCCTATTTGTATCACAACATGGCGAATTCCCGGTCTCATCAACCCAGCTGATCCACAGCGAAATGAAAAACAAAAAGAACATGAAAATGAAGTGAAAATAGAACTTTTATTTATCCCATAGGGGAAACTGTTTTCCAATACCTCAGTTCCATACCATGTTATATCACTCATTCATAATACATACACATAAAACACAAAACACAAAATGCATATAAATATACAATATTACAAATGAAATACATAATAAGTCATTGCTAGTCGCCGTGGTGCATTGCCCTATCCCTACCCCAAATCTAAAGTCAAGTCACTCATTTACAGATGAATGAAGTAGGGATTATGAGTTAATGTACTCTTTAAGGACACAACAACGTAAACCATCTGACTCAAAGTCAAACCCACAACTCACAGACCTAATAGTCTTCAAAATGTTAGAACGACTCCAAAGTCGCACACCCACTGTTGATAGTGTTTTAAAAAAATGCATGCTGTAGATAAGACGAGAACCTCTCGAAATCAATGTAAGCCACCCGACTCGGGATCCATACCACAATTCACAGACCTCATAGTCTTTAGATTGTGAATATGACTCCGAAGTCACACAGCCACTGTAGGTTAGTGTTGTTGTTTTTTTTTTAATGCATGCTGTACATAAGAGAAGAACCTCTTGAAATCGAAGTCCAGGGGTCCGTTGTTTTTTTTTTTTTGCTCATGCTCGGTAACCGCGAGAGGCAGTCAGCGCACTATGTAGGCGTCAACTGGATATTTTCGGAATATTTTGCGGTATAACGGAAGTGGGTGTTCGGCAAAATGGACTTGCGTCTGCAGACAGAAGGTCAGCCAGCCTATTGCGCATGTGCGGAAAAAGCAGTCAGCTGTGTTTACATGATCTCGAACGAGGCCGTGTGAGTGTAGGTTACCGGTAGCTTAGACTAGTCTAGTCTATATCTCTAAATTATCAGGAAATTCGATTTCTAAGTGTGCAGTCTTGTTGCACATAATCAAACTGATTCACAATCCCACATCGGTAATTGCTGAGGTTTAGACTATATTCACAGCTGACCCAACATTTATTACGCGCTATCTTATTCTTTCGATATTTTATGTCTGACCCGGTTTCCAATGTCTACACAGCTGATTGCTGTTTCCGCACACCCGCATTAGGACGGCTGACCTTCTGTCTACAGACGCAAGTGCAAAATGGCCACTTTCATCTCCGGTTTCAAATTAGGTAGTGGAACTTTTATCAACAGCCTCGTGTCGAAAGGGGATGTGGCAAGAATCAGTGGCGGTTTGTATGCTCATAAATTAGGCAAAGATATAAGTATAGCAAACACACTCATAAGTCAGCATACTATTTCCCGGTTCTTCCGTAACCATGTTCGCTTGCTTAGAAAATGACACTTCCTTTGCTTAGAATCTCCGAGAAACCGTCCAGAGAATAAAAGGAGCGCTTCTTTCGTTCACCCGTGGGGATCAAACAAACGTGTAGCCCAGAGAGCCTGTAAATCTCGACCAGGTTTAGGTGAAAACATGATCAGTCTTCACCATTTGTTACAAGAGTTTCACAGGGTTCTTACACTGAAATACTTTTTTTTTTTTGGGCGAGGAGCTAAATGTCGCGAATTTCGCGAGATGAACTTCACTCGCGAAGAGGTCGTCCTCGAAAAAATTCCCGCTCAATTTTTTTTACAAGAGTTTTTTTTATCGGTAAATAAGGGAAACATAAATCTGGTTATTTGTATTTATTATCTTTGATTATTTAGATATTATCGGTTATAATATTTTTTTAAAATCATTATAAAGATGCCAGCTTAATGATTTCAAAACCAAGATGAGGCAAACATTTTTCATCGCATTTTAGTACCGTTACTATGGATACTCTAGATTTCTGCGCTAACAGACACATGTTAGACCTGTTGACAGCAGCATGCGGGACCCACGAAAACCCATGACTGACTTTTTGGACAAAAAACATTGATTCTTGAATTTTCAAAAAAAAAACCGCTGCTATAGTAGTCATTGTTCTTTGTTGTTGTTTTTTTTTCTTCAACTTAGAAAGATGCATATCACATAGCGTATAAGTCGACGTTTGTAAATTTAAAGAGAAGCCGCACTTCTTCATAATCTTCCTCAGGGTTAGCTGTTTCTGATCTATGCTGTGTTCTGACGTTGCTCTGGGCAAGCATCTGTTACAATCCAGCATTCCAGAATTCGGATTTGCCATTCGAGCCTTTGGAGACCCAGTACCTGACCGCAGCATGGCCACACGTGATGTTCACTCGAATTACCAGCTGGATTACCGCCCTTATTACGCTGGAGAGATGCTTGTGTATCACGATGCCATTGAAGGTTTTGTTGATTGTGATATTCTTGAGTGATCTCTTGTCTCACGTATCAAGTGCTTACAAATGTAAATTAGGGCCTATAGGTAAAGATTGAAGGCATAAAAGCGCTGGGCAAGGTTTACCAAAAAGGTCCGTTCACTTCAAGTTCAGTTTACTAAATGGAAAAACCCCTAGGATCAGGTTTAGCTCAGTTCTATGAAAATTGAGAAGTTTTCAGATCAGAGAAGTTCACTGTCATTTTTAAACTGGCATTCGGTTCTGATTTCGGTTGTAAACGTAAATAAAATTTAGGTAAAAAAGTAAAGTTCAGATCAAACACCCAATATGGTCACAGTTCAGATCCAGATCAGGTCATCCAAAACAGCTATTATGCTCAGATCAGGCTCGCCTGAACTGAAGTTCACTAAATGCGTTCATATGTTTTCAATTCTTTCCAACCCTGCTTGTAATGAAGTAAATCAAATTCACTCTGCGTTTAAACAAAAAAGAAAAAAAGAGGGAAAAGGCTAAGCATAAGAATGCCAAGTGATGTTAAGGCTGAATCGGGGACAGAGTCCCTAACAAATGACCAATTCACTAATTCTAGAACGACCATTTTCATAAATATTTTCAAAATATTTGTCAACATCTAGAAAATCACTTTGTCAGATTATGTCACATTATGGCTATATAATAGTTTCATAATCGTATCTCTCGACCCTCGCCCTGTCTGAAACCAGTGAAAAAAATGTAACTAACGTTATTTAATTTCAGGTGAAGAACATCCTCACAGCCAAAAGAGCATCTGTTGCCATCGTGTGTGTCTATATCATACTTTTATGCAGTACTGCCCCAGTCTTCTACGCCAACAGGTTCGGTACGAAATTTTTCCCCAGCAGGAATCGAACCATGCTAGGATTGATCTACACTGACGACCGCGCCATTGTTGAGGATTACTCTTTTGTATTTAATAACATTATAATTCCATTTGGGGCCTTTACAACTGTTATAGTCTGTACGATCATCTTGGTGATTAAACTGCGAAACCAGGCCAAATGGCGAATCAAGTGTACAGTTCCTGAAAAGAGTGGCACTGTGTCTGATCGAGACCAAAAAATCTCTAAAATGGTTGTGATGATTTCCACACTTTTCATTGCCTGCTTCATCCCTCTTTGTTTTACATTCATAGCCATGCTTGTGGAACCTGAACTAGCCATTGACGGCCAGTATTTCAACACTCTCTTTGTCCTTGGAGTCGTGGGATTTCTTTTGGAGTCGCTGAATTCTGGAATGAACATCTTTATCTATTATCATATGAGCAGTAGGTACAGAGCCGTGTTCCGAAAACTGTTTGTGCGAGATCCCAAGAAAAGTGACTCATCAAATACAGTATGTGATTGCCTAATTCCTTGCTAATGCCGCCAAATGGGCAGTGTTACGCTTCGTTTCTGATGAATCCGAATGTACCATACCTTGAGTGACTTTTTACAACGCAAATTATTTTCTTGTCCATTGATATTTCGTACTGACCTTTTACCGGCGACAGTCACGAATAAACTATGTTGTATTTCTGGTTTAAAAAATTAGAACAATTATGATTTTTAACCTTATTCATTTTGATTTTTTTGCTCTGAATTATCTCCCTTTTAGATGGACAATAGGCTGTCCTGTACGGTAAGGTGTAAACAAAAGCAATAAAATTCATCGTGATTAATTTTAACCCTTCCTTTCCAAGAAAAATCTCTAGGGCAGGAGGAATTCGACAAAAGCCAGCATCTGAAAACATATCGCTTGGAAATGAATTTGACACGTTTCTTGAACAGATCATGTAATTATTTTAAGGTGTGTTTGGGTTAGGGCTAACTTCGGATTTAGGTTTAAAAGCAAGGTTAGAGAAGAAGAGATACTATCCTTACATATTGGTCAAGAACTCTCTCAAAGGTGTTTACTCTTTCCTGAGTTTGCCACTCACATTCATCCAGTCCCAAGATTTTGTCCCAGTACATGAATGCATGTATCAGTAAGGCTTGTATAGAAAGCTTTTAATCCACACTGACGATTTTGAACACTTAATCAGAACTTTGGACTTGATAATTTATTACCTACATTTGTCGGTAATGGTTTTGTTCAAGATATTCAAGTCATTACACGGTAGTCTTTAGCTACGCTGCGCTTTAAAGATGGGATCTCCTACCATAGAAAGGATGACATTAAGTCAAATGTTGAACGCCACTAAAGGTGCGATCAGCACCGATGCTTTTTTTACGATGATAAGAGATCCCATCGTTAGTGTGCAAGCTCTCAATTACCCACAGCAACACTAAACTTGACACTGAACTTGCTGTTTTGCAATTCAAAGCAGTCATCATAATGAACAAAATACATACTAATACATACTGTAATTGCAATACATGTGGTCATGCTGCTCTAAAGAGACTGATCTCCATAGAACTAAACTGGATGATTAAACTGAATTTTGGATGGATGGATGGATGGATGGATGGATGGATGGATGGATGGATGGATGGATGGATGGATGGATGGATAGATGGATAGAAGACTTTCGAAATGTTCAAGGCTGTTTTGACGTGCTTTTTGAAGCCTAGAATACTAATAAAACTGAATTCATTCTAAACCAAAATAAACTTGCGACTTCAATTGTAAACTTTCAGAATTCAGATCCATATGTTCCCAGTTTATTCCTTGCGAGTTGTTGAAGGATGAAGGATGGCGGAACATTACACATACACACAATTATAATTTGAAACACATACATCCTGGTCATTCTATCTCCATATAATTATTAAAAGGAAGAAAACAGATCTCCCGATAATTTAAGAAAACAGCCCTCATATAAAATGGAAACCGCTGGATGTTTTAATCTGAACAGTCAGGTAAGTTGCACGAGAGTTGCTTAGAACATCATAATATGGAACACAGAATTCTGGTACATCTTACCCTCTCTATGTCCATATAAATAAAAGGAGGCAAAATAGATCTGTGGCAAAACATGTCACTTCTTGTGACAGAATTTGTAGCAGACATGTAACCGGACATAGCAGAATGTTTATATAACCGCATACTTTCGTCTTCTGTGCGACTGGCATTACGGTATGGATCCCAGTCATTTAAGAATAACATTCTTGTCTAAACTGGCCAACATGTGTTGTTTTAATTTGGACTGTCATTTGAGGTCTTTGCATGGGAGTTGCTTAGAACATTATAATTTGACCTACAGAATTACTATACATCTAGGTTATTCTACGCCCATAGTAATAAAGGAGGGAAAAGGGCAACTTTGTCAAAACATGCCATTTTATTAGTTATTGGGATGGTTATAACAAAATATTTGTATAAACACATGCTTTCATGTTTCTGTAACTGGTGTCAATGTATGGTCCCCAGTGCGATGTTTTACTCTGAACAATTAAATAAGTTGCACATTAATTGCTCAGAACAGTATAGTTTGAAACATAGAATTCTTGTAGATCTAGCATACAATGTCTGCTGGGCCAAAATAATAATATATAAAAAATTCAAAGAAAAAAGTCCCTATATATCTTCAATCACAATCGTTGTCGTATATTTCCTCGTATCATTTTTGTGAATTTTTGTGTATACGGGTGAGCGAGGAAAGGAATTTTTTTTTTTTTTTTAATATGTTTCCAAAAACCTATTGTTGGCACAATTTAGGATTAACTGGAAAAACTACTCCTATGATTAGCGTTCTTGGCTTATTATATACTTAGACTATTATGTGTGACAGGGAAGCTTCTTGAGAGCTTGGAAATTGCTTTAGGCTAAGCATAGTGTAGTAAAGCAACTTTCACTGTGGCACCGCCTCGGCCAAATAGCGTATTTGGCATGGTTGTAGAAAACAGAGTTGAAACCCTCCCTTTCCCTCGCAAAACACCTACAAAATGGCAGGAAGGATCATGAGCAGAATGTGGCCATACAAGTTTAGAGTGTCAGGAGGTTAATCAATCGAAATCTTGTGTGAAGGTGTACCCACCTTTGACGACCATCTAGTCTATTAGGCATGGTTTCCATTTAGCTACACTACACTGGACTGGGTCACAGACGCTTACATGAACAATAATTTTTAAATATTATGAATTCTGTCTTGAATTATTGTTTACCACACAACTAACATCTAGGCCTATTTTGGTTCTCTTTTGGAGAAATGGAGTATTAGTCCCCAGTGGATATTAGATACGGTAGATTGGATCTTTGTGAGTTCTATGATCGCACCTACCAATTTTGCTTGAAGAGCTGGAAATCTAATTCTAATCGCTCTCTTTGAGATAATATTTTTTTCTCTCCACTTACAAGAGATTCCGTTATAGCTAAGACTTTAATATCAGGCATCCACCACGCTTTGAAAATAGATTGCTAAAAGTACAGAATTTTTACTGAAATTTGGTTCAAAGAGATACAGAGTGAAAACTTCTACCACAATGAATTATTTACCTTAACAACACTCTTTCTGTAAGCAAGACCCGGCATACTTCGATGATTAAAGATTAAGACTCAAAATTTTATAATTACATAATCATGAAAGGCTGATTTAAACCTAAATTCGGTGTGTGTCTTACAGCTCGAGAGCATATTTGCGTAATATGTCCAAAGGAGAGTTGGTTTTTTTTTTTTACTGCACTGGATCTGAATCGGACACTGACACTGAAGACCTAGTACTTTAGCAAATGGTGCTGGTGATGATTGCCACTGTTTCTGAACAGTCTACCTGTGTACTCACCGAAATATTGAATGAACATAATGTTTCTCGTCACTTTTCAAGACGATGATAGCCTTACAAAGGACGTGTGGCACAAGTTTCGGAACAGAAGTCTCCTCATTGCTTTTTGCAAGCAAAATTATCTGAGAATAATAAAACCTCATAAAGATGATTCGAACTTTCTAGTATATAGATGTAATCCAGTACCGGTTTACTGGTAAGCAAAACTGACATCCTTTCACTCTAAACAAACCGATAGGTGCTCAGTCCCTGCACCAAATGTCTTAAGGTGTAGATGCTGGTGGCTCCTGTAGCCAGTTGGATGTGTACCCTTCTTGTAGCTGTTTTTTTTTTTTTTTAGACTTGACCTGAGTGTAACCATAATTAAAAGAATAGTCATATGCTAAGGAATAGTCACCGAGAAAATAACTAACAAAATAAGTTCACCGAAAGTCTAAATTTCACCCAAATGTCAGAAGGAGCTAGTGAAAAACAGAACCAAAATGCATTTTCCCTCTCATTCTGATTCCCTGCAACAGCAGCAGCAACAGCAATAGCAGCGATGGCATCAGTAATGTAAATTTATCCGCAATATTCCTTCGTAGCAATACGATATTGGTTGAAGATTTGGAGGGATGTGAGAGGTGAGATTGGTAGGACAGTTTTTCAGTTGTCACAAACTCAATGTATCGACTGACCAACCTATCACTCACAATTTATCGTTTAAAATAGTCTATATTTGTTTTATTAAAATGGCATGAAAAATACAATCCCACAAAATGTACAGTTGCCTTATTTTACAGCGTAATTTTGTACCACTCACCGTAACAGAGATCTCAATATATCCAAAGACCAGTAATTCATAAATAGATACGGCAGTGCAGTATGACTGCCACATTTGAAGACTAAAATGCAGCCTGACCTGCTCTCATTCATGGGTAGAAATTAATATACGAATGTTATTTTTTGCTTTAACTGTTCTTAATGACCGACGACGAAAAGTACCACTAAAACATCATAAAGGTTTGTTCCATCCATCTCCCGAAAACGCTCTTGTACTGATTTTAAAACATCAACAGCCTGAGTCCATCAGATCCGAATGCTGTGCTTCCAGTCGTGTCCCTGGGACCTTTATTTCCCCTCTTAATATATTATTATACATCGGACGACGCAGAACCTACCAAATCTAGCACATCACGACACGATTTTGACGTCATCGTACAAAGTGAAAGACATTGGCCTTAGTCAAGAGTTTCGTGTTGCGCCAGATATGAGTTCGGCTTTTTCGGGCTCTAATATTGCAGCCGACTTGAAAGTGGCAGCTTAACTCTCAAGTACTGAAAGATCCTGTAACTATACTGTCTTGATTTTGCATGATTTATACAAGTAGAACAACACGGACAGATTGATGTAATCTCAAAGTAACGATGAACTACGTATTGTCTGGTTCATACCTTGTTGTTAAAGAATAAAAAAAAAAACCAGTTTAACACGTCATCTTGATCTCATTATAATTTCTCTTAATGAAAACTTGAAGAATCTAAACAGCCCTCATTGTTATTAGGTAATGAAAAAGACTTTCTACTGTTCTTCAAGACACGTTTCAGCGATCTCGTATTAACTGGCTAAATCACTCATTGTGTATAACCTTTTCTTACACTATGTATATATACAGATATATATAGTTATATATTTTTAGAATCCATAGAAAAATGTTATTCCAAATCGTGAATTTAAGAAGTTGTATAGTTCTAGAGCTCATTTGAAGCTTTTAAAGAAGGAAAAGCAAGAGTTACCAAAGGCCTATATGTCACACCAAACTCATTACTAATTGCAAGAGTCATTCTGTACAGTATTATGCTGTCTGATAAGTGCGACACGTTTTAATCGGTGGAAATTAGAACCTGACTATTCAGAACACAGTGAATATCTTTGACAGGGATATCAGTAATTTTAGGGATCGTGGAATTACGTTGAACAAGCCTGTACATTCATAAAGTCAGTCTGCGTGTTATTAGAAGTGTCGCAGGAGAAAAACTAGTTGGTATGTAATTTTCCTTTATTAAAGTACTATTAGCAGGGCAAAATTGTATGCAAATGTTTCAATATCTACCACATGACACAAATTATAGTATGTCATCGTGTCAGTGCATGTCCTAGATGGACTAATATGTAATGTTGATATTTAAAAACGCTCTGTCTGGAGACTTGGCTTTCATCATTACCATTAATCGTAGTGTCACTTTGATTCTAGCGTTTAACTGAGGACCTGAATAGAGTGAATATGCCAACAGCTGAAGATGTATGGCCTTACTTTTCGATCAAACATAACTCTAACTATTGCTAGTATATCAGTAACACGTCGATTACATGGTTAGTGGATCTATATTACTTTTAATTTTAATCATGTCTGAGAGCGTCTACATAGGACTAAGGTTTATTGTTTCCAAATACGTTTAAGTTTTGAAAAAAAAAACGTGCAGCATCCTGGGAGTTAAGCAGTACATTTTCACCTGAGTGAGTTGAACATGACAATGAAGTTTCCGAATGAGTCGAAGAGTTTAGACCCAAATGTAAAAGAGTTGGGAACTCCGATTTCGGGCGTAAAAATGCAAGATTTAGTGAGCGACGAGGTTCGTCTAATCTTCCAGTGGGTGTGCTGGACGGTTATGTTGGGGATCGTGGACGCCATCGGAACTGTTGCAAATATCATAAACATCATTTGTTTTGTCAAGCAAGGCTTGAAGGATCCTGTCAACGTCAGCCTCTTAGGTAATGCAAAGTTTACTACTACCATAACTTTTCCAGCACTACTAATGTTTAGTTTTCTGACTACTTTCATACCTTCTATCCCTCCCCACTCTACTTTCGTAGCTTCCATCCCTCTCCAGTCTACTTGCATACCTTCCATTCCTCCCCAGTATCAGCCGGGTATGCTTACCTCACAACACTTCCCACAAATCCAGGCACGTATATTTACCACATTCCAACGTACCCATATATAAACATGGCCTGCTGGTTTAGAAACAGTCCTTAACTAAAGACTTACAAGGCAAAGGAGAACCTGACAAAGTTATCAATTTTTGTTCGCTGTAACTTTAGTCTACTAGTTGTTCGATTATCTGAAGAGGAAACTCATCGCTTTATACTAATTCTTTATAGGGGTTGGCATGTTCGAGCATACATTTGTGTGTTCCCCGGATCATACGGGAAAGCTTTGAATTCGAGAAATCCGAGGTTTGAGGTTGGAACAACACCTAGTGAATTCCCGAATTTGGGATCACATTTCTCTTCATTTTATTGGCTATCGCAGTAACTTGACTTGAACTTTCAGGTTCGGATTTGGATACAGATTCAGGTCAACGAATGTAAGGTCCGCCTAATTTGGATTGTCTAATCTGCGAATCTCGAACTTTTGCTCATCCTTATTTCCCAGGTTTAGCTGTCTCTGACCTATTTTGTGTTCTGACGTTGCTCTGGACGAGCATCTGTTACAATCCAGCTTTCCAGAATTCGGACCTGCCTTTTGAGTCTATTGAAACTCAGTATTTGACTGCAGCATGGCCACACGTGATGTTCACTCGAATTACCAGCTGGATTACCGCCCTCATCACGTTGGAGAGATGCTTATGTATTACGATGCCGTTGAAGGTTTGCCTGAAACTAATTTTTGTTACAATAGGAGTGTATCCATTTCTCATGTCATCATTTTAAGTAGAAAACTAATTTGACACATCGCTACCGGCTGAATAAGGATGTCCTTCAAAATTTCTTTTCTCCTCTCGCTCCCAACTCCCCAACCCTCTCTCCAAAACACCATCATCAACAACCACCGAAAACTGCAGTGCAACTGACCCCCGATGATATTAAAATACCTCTGAGACCTGATTATGTTCCACCAGCAGCGGCTCGTGACCGCCTCAAAATTACTCATGCAACTTCTCCCACTCCCGTAATTTTTTCAAATCACAAAATAATCATAAAAGATCCATTGCAGATCCACTGCTCTTGCTCTAAATAGGTAGATCTATGTTCAAAATGCATGGTTGTATTATGAGCGAGCGTAAGAGCAGATAAACAACACATATATTATGCAACGAATAAAGGACAATAAGGACCTCTGGATTTAACCTTGTTTCTGTATTCGTGGAAATCAATGATAATTTATATTCTAGGCTAAATTTACCTTTGCACTGCACTGGTTGCACATAGGCACATAGCCTCGTTAGCGAACACTTTCTGAGATTCGGGCAGGTCATAGGTCAGAGACATCTGAGAGCAATGAAGGTGAATTCATCATAATATGTAGATTTTTTTTTTAAGAATTCAAATATTGAACTGATACAAATATAAACCCCATGCAGTATATTTTTAGTCCATATGTGGACTTGTGGCCACATTTCAGATTTTAAGGTTGTCCGGACAGCAAAAATCTTATTGGTGTTATATTATTCATACATACATCAGAAATGATAACATCTGTCTCCAACATATATATGCACTTAATATTTGGCAAAATAATGACAATACCAGTCTTTAGAAATACAGTTGACTCCGCTTATTAGCCCTTCCTCGGGATCACGAAAAAAGTGGGCGATTAAGCGGAGAAGCGATTAAGTGGAGAAGGTAGTTTGGGCCATATTTTTGGTAATGGGATTAAATTTCTTTGATGTCATGGTTTGATGTCATGCATTGACGCCTTCTCGTCGCCAGACCCAGGACAGATTCGAGTTTGACGGTGTTGTAGTGCACTAAATTTTTGAACTCCGCGGTCTCTCTCAATGGCCATCTCGCAGTAGCTCAGCAGACAATAAGGAGTAGGATGGCACGGTCGGGATCGACCGTTCATCCACATGACACGTTCTCTGATCTAGCCGAAATCCACCAGACAGGTGCACGTTGTTTCTTTCTCCGCCTCGCTGAGACGGAAGGCGTAGAAGGAGGAGACTATACGGCTTTCGGGGCATTAGCATTATCAGACGGGCAACGGCGGTGATGCGTAGCGTGGGACAAAGGGGGACAAAGGGAAGGGGAG
Organism: Ellobium chinense; assembly: GCA_033807755.1. Taxonomy (NCBI): domain Eukaryota; kingdom Metazoa; phylum Mollusca; class Gastropoda; order Ellobiida; family Ellobiidae; genus Ellobium; species Ellobium chinense. The sequence goes on from JAWQUT010000159.1 coordinate 289,229, forward strand.
GTGGGGAGGAAAGGCTTATCACACCTATTTCGGCAAGGCAGCTGTCACTCTGTCAACCGGTCTGCCATCCGTCTTTGTACATATTTGTTTGTCAGCTGGAATTCTTCAAACGCTGATCTTTGAATTCACGGGCGCTGAAGAGTGGTCGATTAACAGGAGTGAGAGGCGATTATCCAGTGACTTTTATACAGAAAAAAATCGATTCCCAGTGAAACGAGACGATTAAGCGGAAAAGACGATTAAGCGGAGGGCGATTAAGCGGAGTCGACTGTATATGGATCCGATTATCAAGGCTTCAGATAAAGAAGGCTAGATATATTTTGGGGTGCCATCATTAAAACTCCATTCAATAGCTGAAAGTCTATGTCCAGGTTACATTTGGTTTTTGCTGTTGTTGTTGTTGTTGTTGTTGTTGTTGTTGTTGTTGTTGTTGTTGTTGTTGTTGTTGTTGTTGATGATGATGATGATGATGATCTTTTTCTTCTTCTTCTTCTTCCTCTTCTTCTTCTTCTATTTCTTCTTCTTCGTCTTCTTCTTTTGTCATATAATTATGCATCTTGAGTACACACTGTCGTAATCGCATTTCCATATCTTCACTCTGACTACAGCCAGCAAAGAGTGAACTTATTGATTATTTCATTTCAGTTCAAAAATATCATCACAGCCAAACGAGCATCTCTTGCCATAGCCTGTGTCTACGTTATCCTTATCTGCAGTACTGCCCCTGTCTTCTACGCCAACAGATTTGGTATGAAATNAGGGGGTAGGGGAACCCTACGGGGAAAACTGCCAACTTCAGGGGAAAGTAGGGAAAACAAGACATTCCCCAACTTTCTGTTACAAAAAAATTTTTTTACAAAACTGACTGTTTTTGTTTTTAATTTCTCTTATATCTTACTGCTGACAATTACTACTAGCGTCATCACAGCCACAACACAGTCTAACTTTGAACCTCATTCATAAGCGGGTTGCCACTTTGGCGAACGTAGAATCAATTTTTTTATAGCGAAGTGGCGACAGTTAGGGCCTATGCTCACTTATAGCCTAGGCTAAGCCTACACCGATCTAAAGTTCTCCTCGCTTTGATACCCCATGGAAATAAACTGGCATTCATTCCTGTTTTTCCCGGTTTTGTCTGACAAACGCTCTGCCTTTCAAAGCACTCTTTTGAATCTAGTTTGCTCAGACTGATCAAGCAAAATGCCGAAGGCGGGTAAGGAAGCAGCTTCTTACAGAGTTCAAATGTATCCTGAAGAGTGGGAGAAGGAAAGCTGGGCATCGGGCTAGCTGACAATGGTAAAACCTATTTCTACGACTATTTTCAACTAGTCTACTACCCCGTAGGTTTTTAAGCACTGTTATGTACACAGCTCTATCGTTGTTACGTTGCTGTGAGCCTACCCTTTAATACATGAATATGCTGCTCATAAGATTGGAAACAACATTGCAAAGAATAAAATGATGGCCAATCATACACTTCGCGCGTAGGGCAATGTAGGGAAAAATTGGCCTCGCTGTAGGGGAAAACCATCAGTCCAGAGTGGCAAAACTGCTTTCGACGCATTAGCATTATCGGACGGGCAACGGCGGTGATGCGCAGCGTGGGATGAAGGGGGACAAAGGGAAGGGGAAGTGGGGAGGAAAGGCTCATGACACCTATTTCGGCATGGCAGCTGTCACTCTGTCAACCGGTCTGCCATCCGTCTGTGTACATATTTGCTTGTCAACTGTAATTCTTCAACCGCTGATCTTTGAATTCACGGGCGCTGAAGAGTGGTCAATTATCAGGAGTGACAGGCGATTATCCAGTGACTTTTATATAGAAAAAAAATAGATTCCCTGAGAAACGAGGCGATTAAGTGGAGGGCGATTAAGCGGAGTCGACTGTATATGGATCCGATTATCAAGGCTTCAGATTAAGAAGGCTAGATATATTTTGGGGTGCCATCATTAAAACTCCATTCAATAGCTGAAAGTCTATGTCCAGGTTACATATTGGTTTTTGCTGTTGTTGTTGTTGTTGTTGTTGTTGTTGTTGTTGTTGTTGTTGTTGTTGATGATGATGATGATGATGATGATCTTTTTCTTCTTCTTCCTCTTCTTCTTCTTCTTCTTCTTCTTCTATTTCTTCTTCTTCTTCGTCTTCTTCTTTTGTCATATAATTATGCATCTTGATTACACACTGTCGTAATCGCATTTCCATATCTTCACTCTGACTACAGCCAGCAAAGAGTAAACTTATTGATTATTTCATTTCAGTTCAAAAATATCATCACAGCCAAACGAGCATCTCTTGCCATAGCCTGTGTCTACGTTATCCTTATCTGCAGTACTGCCCCTGTCTTCTACGCCAACAGATTTGGTATGAAATTTTTCCCTAAAAGAAATCGAACTATGCTGGGACTGATCTATACTGACGACCGCGCCATTGTTGAGGATTACTCGTTCGCCTTTAACAACATTCTAATTCCGTTTGGAGCATTTATGACCGTCATCGTTTGTACAACCATTTTGGTGGTCAAGCTGCGAAACCAGGCCAAATGGCGTTTGAAATGTAGAGTTTCTACACAGGGTGACAATGTTTCTGACAGAGACCAAAGAGTGACCAAAATGGTGGTGATGATTTCCACACTCTTTATTGCCTGCTTTATTCCTCTTTGTTTTACATTCATCGCGATGATCGCGGAACCTGAACTAGCCATTGACGGCCAGTATTTCAACACCCTCTTTGTCCTCGGCGGAGTGGGGTTTCTTTTAGAGTCGCTGAATTCTGGAATGAACATCTTCATCTATTATCACATGAGCAGTAGGTACAGAGCTGTGTTTCGACATCTGTTTGTGCGGGAAAAGTGATCTAAAGGTGTACGTAAAATCACTCGGACTGTTTGCGTATTTTTATACAGTATTACAAGTAGATGGCTCATCTCAGGAACAGAGAAATCAAGCCGTGGACTCCTGTGTTCAGCTACAAGGAGAATGCATTGCATAGAAAAGCTGATTTATATTTATCAGTGTTTTGCATGTTCTGTGACATTCCACAGAGGTCAAACAATGAAAAGAATCTGAATGTGTAAGTACTGTAAGACTGTGTTTCCTGTTTTCTATTTGCGAGGTGTATAGGACGTTGTGTGATTCACAAGTATAAAGTATAAATTTTATTGAATACACGTTCGACAGTTCTCAGCATGCTATTGCAAATAATTATTTGTTGTAATTTTTTTCGTCATTAAAATAGCAGTCCTGTCATAGAATACTTTGATTTCATATGTCATTGATCCTTCTCTCATGTGGCTTCCTCTACATCTTTTTTGCACAATACTGCGGTCATTTCAGTGCGAGACGGTGTACAAGTCGGGTTTTTTTAGATGTCAACAATCTCTTAAAAAGTCTGCGTGAAAAATCTGTGTTTTGTAGGCAACATAACCGTTGGAAATTAAACTGCTCTGATAAGGTGATTTAATAAGCACAATTCATGATGAAAAGGGAATTTTCGCTGGCAACCCACAAGTGATGTTCTGATGGTCAGAAGTGAAATGCTGTTCGATTGGCATTCTGAGTAAGAAGCAAGATTAGGTATCAGCTTTGGACAGGATTCCTCTGGCTGCCGAGCCCAGGTCAATGAACACTTACTACAAAAGTCCGCTTCGTTTAATCGCAACCTTGCGGAAGAATAAAAAAAATCTCTGAGTTTGCTAAGCGTTGGGGTTTCAGAGTTTGTTGGGTTTTTTATTTTCGAAAATTACGTTTTGTTTCACAGAACATTTTCATTTAAGTGAAAAGTGTGGGTAAACGGATTGCGGTTATGGGCATTAACCTGTATTACGAAAACCCGCCAGCCGTTCATAATGACCCATGTCTGGATGATTGTACCTCGCCAGTGAGCTGTGCTGTATCATACACAGGCTAGATCTAGAACAAAAGTTATTTCTGACAAAGTGCAAGGATTCAGAAAAGGACAGTTGGTAACCGTAATGATGTGTCATTCTTGTTGTGACTTCGTATAGAGGTGAAAAATATGCATTATTGCAGTTGTTTTGTTGTGTGACAATTTTTGTAAATTTTGAGATGGTAGTGTTGGTGTGGTGTCAAAATAAAACCGCCAGCCAATCATAATGACAAAATATGTATGGATGACTGTATCTCGCTAACGAGCTGCGCTGTTTCATTATACAATGAGGATCTAAATGTTACTTTTGACAAAGTGCAAATGATACGAAACGTACAGTTGGTAACCCTAATGATGTATCATTTTTTTTCTTGTGATTTTGTGTAGAAGTGAAAAAATGTGCATTATGCAGTTGTTTTGCTGTGTAACAATTTTTGTAAATGTTGTGAAGATATTGGTGTGGTGTCAAAATAAAACTGAAGAGATCAAGTGCAGAAGCGACTCGCTGTTGTAGTAAAGAGATCTCTCTGTAGTACGAAAGGAGATAAAATCTTGGGAGAATGCCCTCTCAGACTGTTAGACTGAATGATATTAGGTGGCATTGTTGCTGTTGTTGTTGTTGTTGTGGTTGTTGTTGTTGTTGTTGTTGTTACTACTGTTGTTGCTGCTGCTGCTGCTGATGTTGTTGTTGTTGTTGTTGTTGTTGTTGTTGTTGTTGTTGTTGTTGTTGTTGTTTCCTTTCTTCTCTTGTCCACATCACTTTACACAAAGCCACATTTTAAGTGCGGGTTAAGTAAGGTCATAAAGTGTTAGTGTTGTGGCACTGGTTGAGCAGAGATGCGGAATTCTGACGTGTCGATGGATTTAATGAACCCTGTTATACAGTGGATACTGTATGAATGTCCAGGTCTGTGGATACGAAGGGCGCGGAGTGAGAGGTGTCGCCTATTTAAATTTGTGGTAAATGAACCAAATGCACCATTTCCGGAAGTGATAAGTGAGGAGGTACAAATTCGATAGGTGTCTCAGCACTGGGAAGTGAACATTGAGTCATGCAAGTGTAGAAAGAAAAAAAAAATAAGAAAAAGAAAAAAATGCACTTAATGGAGACTAGAATGTACCTGAAACTGTATATTATTTTGTTCGCAGTGTGCAATGGGATTCTTGCAAATACCTGTATAGACAGAAGAAGAGGAAGAAGACCATAACTTCATTGCAGTATAATCTATAATTCCGTACCTGCCGGTTACGACGTAGATGTTAGTCCAAATTGGCTGTCACGCTAGTGGTACATAAGGTCCATGCACTGTGTGCTCAGGTATGTATGCAGGTACTGCGGAGACAACTTCATGGCGCGTCATATTTTGGCTAGGTCAAACTAGACGCCAACGCTTCGGAGACACAACGTACAAAGACAGCACAACCCGCACGTAATTCCTGCAAACAAAGATGGCCTCATAGCAATGTCTCCCAAGCCATACAGACATGCCAAGTGTGTGGAAGGGTCCTCTGAAAGTTCATAGGGCTGGTCACAGTTTAGAGAAAACCATAAAGCTCTCAAAGCAAGATAATGATTGGTCACCAAAATGTTATAGTTGCTTTTTACCCACATCCCCTAGACCATCTTTTCCTCTGTATATGTATGTCTGTAACAACTATCCACTGCAACGAATACTCTAAGTAAGGAATAGCGAATGTATAGGCTAACAAGGAATGTATGAACATAAGAACTAATAAGGTTAACTTTATAACCTGTGAGAAAAAAATAACTTTTCAAGTATATCACTAGCTCATGTAAAGACCAACAAGTATCGGAGAATCACGAGGAAAGCATAAAAAAGAGAAACATCAATATCTGTGAAATAAAGTCAGTTTGCTGTAATTATAAGACATTGCAGCAAGTCAAAAATATCTGCTAAGTTATTAAACAAAGACTGGTGGCGTAAAAGAACTGGGGTTTAAGGGAGGAAAAAGATTGTTGACATACAATGATAATGTATGCTCCAAAAGAAATAAGTCACTATCAATAATAAAGAGTTTTTATCTTAGAGTTCGGATCTCTTACGGAACGTCATAGCAGAGGCAACATGATCCAAATGGCATTTCCTGCTCTTGCTCCGTACAGAAAGCTACACTGAAATCGAAGTAAATGACCCAAATCTCGGGTTCAGTTTACAAAATCAGGAGAAAATGGAAACGAAATCACCGGCAGGTTCATAAATCTAGGACCCATTATCCATAATCTGCATAATTTTATACTGTCTTCCAGAGGCATATGATCAACCCTATTTTGATCTAATTAGAACCTGTCCAGAAATGCCATGTTCAGGCCTACCGTTAGCATAATAGATCCGAATATTAAAATGTCAACTCTCTATTATTCCTCCCTCACAAAAGCTCTCGAAAGACTGCTCTATATCTACTGCTCATACGATAGTAAATGAAAATGTTTATACTAGAGTTGCTGGATTCAAGAAAAACCCCGAGGCTCGCAAGGACATAAAGTAAATCCAAGTACTTGCCATCGATAGACAAATCAGGTTCCAAAATCATGGCAATGATGATAAAGCACACGGGAACGAAGCAGGCAATAAAGAGTGTGGATATCATCACAACCATTCTAGCCACCTTCTGATCACGGGCAGACGAGGCGTCCGCATTTACTAGGGCTGCATTTTTCATTCGCCAGATGGTTTTATTTCTCAGCTTTATGACTAAGACAACAGTGCAGATAATGACTGTGAAGAAAGCTCCAAACGGAATGAACAGATTGTTTATAGCAAACGAGATCTGCTCGACCTGAACGCGATCTTTCGTAGGGACAAGTCCCACAATAGTCCTGTTTCTTTCGGGTGAAAATTTCATACCGAGTCTATTGACATAGTACACTGGGATAAAGCTGGCGATGAGAAGGAGGAACAGACAGACGATGATGATGGCTGCACGCTTGGCCGTGATGATGTTCTTGATCTGAAAGTATAGACATATTACCTCTTTTTGAATTATCTTAGTGTGTGGAGATTTAAAAAAATGTACAGGAATCACACACTATAGTTTGCAGGAACCTGATTGGTCAAAAACATTTGGACTATCAGAGTGAATAAAGCAAGGCATAAAGGATGTCTTTTGGACTGATTGTATAGATATTATTGTATAATATGAAACAATACCGCAAAAGTAGTGAAATTTAGATCTAGTCCTGAATTTGTCAAAATATAATTGTTGCAAACAGTGTTTCCCAATGGCTTCACTGGATCTCATTCGTGCGGCATGTGGTCTGCAAAAGAAGGCCATATTTTTAACCCCATTTAATCTGGATCTAACTAAAAATTGTGGCAAATCTAAAACTGAAGGACGCTCATTGTAAACATCTATAATTTGAGCACAGTGGTAGCACCAGATCTGTAGACTAGCTTTGAACATCTCTGAACGTTCATGTGGTTCTAAGACGAATATTCTACTAAATGGCACAAAGAGGATTTTATAATTTGGCTCCTGCAACCTTAAAGCCCATACATCACAACTATCTGTCGTCTTTTATCTGCTAAGTCGTCCCATGACAAATACTACTGAACTAACCGATGTACGTTGATTATATGATTTTAATGTGTTCTGTTGTTATAATATAACATTTGATCTTCCATCCATGCAAGCTGATTTTTATTGGGGATTGCATGTCTCAGACATTATTTACAGTCCACATGTATAATAGACTACCTTCGGACCACATTCTGAGAACATCATTTCACTTTTGACGGAAAACCATTATGTGCTTTTCTTTGCATTCCTAAGCGATTCTTTCAATTTCCACCTTATTTCTTGGCATGCCGTTGTGGAGTTGCACCCCTACCTACTGCTAACCTTTAATGGCATTGTGATACACAGACATCTTTCCAGCGTGATGAAGGCAGTGATCCAACTGGTGATTCGAGTGAAAATCACGTGGGGCCATCCTGCTGTTAGGGCTTGGATCTCTCTAGCATCGAAAGGCAGGTCGGACTCGAAAAATGCCGGATTGAAACCTATGCATGTCCAGAACAACGGTACCATGCAGCCGAGGTCAGATACAGCCAAACCTGAGGATGTATGATAAATCTTGTTGTTTGTGTTTTTTCTACATTACGTCAAATGAGCCCTTTAACTCAGCGAAGCCTACACAGATTAGAAATGTCATGGAATTAGCATAACGAAGCTAACCAATTTTTAAACAAACATTCTACGGAATTAAAAAAGCACAAGACAGTCGCACTGATGTAGTGTTGTGGAGCTATGTGCGAGGAAGATCACGTCATGATTTCAGGCATCTATTAATAGATAATAATAATAATAACTTCTTTAATACAATCCATTTAATCCGCTAATATATAAAATTCCCCTTTTCGGGGACTATACCAGTCAATGTCAGGGTGTCGATATACATAAAAACGATGCGTGATCTAGATAAAGGGTCCAGTTTTAAAGTTTCAGCTACAATTTAAATCTTATTTTAAAAAATAAAGTTGGTTTGGCTTATGTACAAGCACACGGCCAAAATCAGCCTGATGAAAAATGAGGACCAAATATGAAGGCGGCGAGGTGACTTTTTAATTTTTCAAAGAGGTTTGTAAAAATGTAGTGTGTTGACTCCCTC
>JAWQUT010000159.1:315594-327791 GCA_033807755.1 Ellobium chinense
TCTCTCTCTCTCTCTCTCTCTCTCTCTCTCTCTCTCTCCCTCTCTCTCTCTCCCTTTATTGCCCTATAAAACATGGTGCAATCGTCAACTCACAACAAATCACTTGACACAGATTCGAAAGTTATTTTTGTCTTCATGACTACTTTAATACAAGTATTCGGTGAAGTCCCTGTGTCGATAATGATTTGAGAGCCCCGAATACCGCCGCAGAGTATTAACTAGATATGCGGCACTAATTTGTGTTTTAAAAGATTTTGACGTAAGCACTTTTCTTCGAGGACCAAGTGTTAAGATTTATGTAAGACTGTATTGAAACTGTTTTTATTTGGACCTACCAAGATTTGTTAATCAGATTATTTGAGCACAATAATGTCTAAGAAGTCCTAGATAAACTTTCTTCATCATGGGGATACCCTGAATCTGCGGAAGACCACTTTCATAAATGGCTCAAAGTAACATTTTAGTAATTGCCATCTAGTAGTATCTACTTGAAAAACCACGCGACCACAATATTAAAATCATGCCACTTATTTAATGTTGTTGTGTTGTTTTTTTTCCTTCGACCCACTGAGGTGCTGTCAGTAATATGTTTGTTCAAAGCCGATAACGTGTACTTTGATATCGTTCCTGTTAATCCAGTTGAGCCATATTTTCAACAAATTAGGTCAGATGCAAATTTTGGCATCATTTTCCAGAGCATTTCTAGTCCATGATTCTTATGACATTATCGGAATTTCTGAAAGATGCTATCATCATGCTTACACAAGCATTGCGCTTGCTTTCAGTTTATTCTCTAAATATCCTTTATGTGAAACCTTTTTATGTGGAACTCTTTACCATCCTTTACGTGGAACAGCATTCTTCGTCAACCGGGACAATATGTGCACCCTCTAACGACAGATAATGAGCCGGTTGCACATTGCTAAGTTTGCTCGCTGGCGATATAATTAGAGGAAACATCATTGATGTTTTTAGAGTTTCTCATTAACCGCTAACGCTTACACTTAGACGCATTCTGCATATAACCCTATGTCTTCACAATCAATAGAAATTAGACGCAGCCGTTTTCTGGGAACTTACAACTTCCCGCCTTCTTCCACATAAGCATAATATGGGATTTCTTTGCAAGGAGTTTGTAGTTGAACCGGCTTTGGAGAACAGCGACAAATGCGAGTATCATTGTTTCTTAATGAGCCCAAAAAGCTGTCGAAATACACACTTGTACTTACTACTCATATGATAGTAGATGAATATATTCGAACTAGAATTCACTGCCTCCAGGAACACACCAATACTGGCAACTACAAAGAGCGTGTTTCTGTACTGGCCGTCAAGCGCCAAACGTGGTTCAAAGATCATGGCGAGAATGATAAAACATAAGGGTATGAACGAAGCAATGAAGAGTACCGATATCATCACCACCATTTTTGCAACCTTCCGGTCCCGTTCAGAGGCAGCATCAAGGTATGATTTTGCTGTGCATTTCATTCGCCATTTGCTTTTATTCCGAAGTTTAACCACTAGAGTGACAGTGCAGATAATAACCATCGAAAATGCGGCGAAAGGAATGAATAAATTATTAATGGCGAATGTGATTTCTTCAACCTCTGCTCTATCGTCGGTGTTGACCAACCCTATCAAGGTCTTATTTCTCTCTGGGGAAAATTTCAAACCAAGCCTGTTGGCGTAATACATTGGTGAAAAGCTGAAGATCAACACGAAGAATAAACAGACGATGATGATTGTTGTACGTTTGGCTGTCATGATGCTCTTGATCTGAAATAACAGATTTAGACGCGTCAGCTCTGAGTCTGTCTGTCTGTCTGTCTGTCTGTCTGTCTGTCTGTCTGTCTGTCTGTCTGTCTGTGGATGATGTTGAATGGACGGAAAATCGAGAAAAATGAACGTAATCATTTATGAAAAACATCTCACCTTCAGCGGAATTATTATACATAGACATCTCTCTAGGGCGACGAGAGCAGTGATCCAACTCGTGATCCGTGTGAATATAACATGAGGCCACCCCGAGGTCAAATATTGGAATTCGAGATTGTCGAAGGGCAGATCCAACTTCTGGAAAGCTGGATTGTAACAGATGGCACTCCATAGCAAGGGCACGAGGCAACCTAAGTCTGAGATGGCTAAACCTGGGGAAAGGCAATGAATTTGTGCTTTTAACAAGTCTAGAGAACTTACGGTTTCATTAGCCTGAGACACAAGCTAGCACAAGTATAGGGAGAAAGTAAAATGAATATTCAGAAGATGTTTAGGCTATAGCATATTCACCATGTTAATAAATCGAAAGCTACAGGTCATGCGATTTTGGATGTGTCCTTATGAACGTGCAAACTTACTATCTACAGAATATATTAAACAACAGACAGTAGTGTTAGCACTTTGCTCCTGAAATGTACTCCACACATACATAATCACATGCTTACACAGTGGAACCAATTTATAACAGCCATGGCAGTAATGGGGAGTCGACTGTTACGGCAAAAGTCTTGATCTTCAATTTATTGTAAAGATACTTCTTATAGTAAATGGGCTGGTCAAGCAAAAGTTCGGGTTTTATGGGACGTTTGCCTTAGGCCTCTTATAAGTTACTCTCATCACGTGACATGTACATAAATATAGAACAATCTTTCTGAGGGTTGCCAGACTTTGCACTTTTGGAACCAAATACCAGATTGTAGGCCTTTTTAAAAGAAGCCCTTGGCTTCCAAATAACTGACTGGCTGTTTGTGTGTGTTTTTGTTTTTGTTCTTCTTTTTAGTCTCTTCTGCTCTTTTTTTTTTTTGGCTTCAACAAACTTTAGTTCAAAATTGACCGCTTTTCTATGCCAAAAGTACTTACACTTCTCTTAACCTGTATGGTGCTTCAAAATTAGGGTTTCTGTCACAGTTGTAACAATGAAACAACCCCAAAAGTGCATTCATTTACGAGCCGTTCCTCTTGCCCTAATGTATGTAGAAAGGTTGATGACAGGTGTAAGATTATATTGTGTATATACCCGTGTGTATATTCCGCACATAGACAGTTCGTCGTCAATGTCTTGTCTTATGTGAAGTCGTAACCCCAATCGGTCATTGACGGTTTCAGATGGCTGGTTGGATGTTAGTGATAGATTACCAAAAACATCGTTCTCGCATTGCCCCCTGGAAAATGCGTAGGCTACTGTATCGAGTCTACATGGTCGTGTAACTACTCTTGATCGTCCAGAAGGGCCATTTTATATTAATTAGAACTACTTTGCTTCCCTAATGGATGGTAAACTAAAATAAGTTCTGATCGGTTACCTAGAAAAAAAAACGTTGCGGCAATGAGCGTCTTTTTTGTTTATATTTGTTTGATCCTAATCTTCCCTCGTGTATTTGTTTGTTTGTTTGTTTGTTTGTTTGTTTGTTTGTTTGTTTGTTTGTTTGTTTGTTTGTTTGTTTTCTTTCATCCTAATTTTTGCTTGATTATTTGATTGCTTCCTTCATTGTCCTTTATTTATTCGGTTCTTGCTTGCTTGCTTGCTTGCTTGCTTGCTTGCTTGCTTGCTTGCTTGCTTGCTTGCTTCGTGCTTGCTTGCTTGCTTGCTTGCTGCTTGCCTGCTTGCCTGTCTGTCTGCCTGCTTGCCTGCCTACCTACCTGCCTGCCTGCCTACCTGCCTGCCTGCCTGCCTGCCTGTCTGCCTGCCTGCCTAACCTATTTGCTTTTGTGAAGGGTAAACATCTCACACTTGCTACCTGTATTGTTTCGTTATCAATCTTCCTCTGACAGCCTACCCAAAAGACTTATATTAACCGGATCCTTCAACCCTTGCTTGACAAAGCAGATGATGTTGATAGTATTTGTCACTGTGCCGAAGCAGGCGACTATCCCGAAAGAAAATGTGCAAACTATCCAGAGAAAGACATCAAGCGCTTCCTTGCTTATCAAGACACTTCTTGATGCAAGGTAATTTGTTGATGTTTCCATAATAGCTGATGCTTAGAATATGATGCCTGAACCCATTGGTAACAAAATATTAATCTTGGCAGCACTTATATGGCAGCCATGCTCTATTCATGAACGTAAGTCTTATCATAGCCTGGAGCCAAGATATCAGTCACATACTTTACGGATAGTAATATGATTCATTATGTTATCAACAGTGATTTGTGACAAGAACTAGATTCATTATGTCGCTTAAATTTTCGCTCACAAACTGATGTCTGATAAAATAGCAATTAAAACATACTCTATGGGTTAAAGCGACATTCGTTGATAAAGGTGGGAATAAAGAAATGGAGGGAGTACTAGAATACATTACTGATAACTGGTGATTTATAGATGAGGTTATAGTATAGAATAAGTAGTGTTTATTTATGATTGCTATTTCCTTTATGTCTTCTCAGACTCAGCACTGAGATATGTATGCAAAGTGGAATTATTGTGTCAGTTCTAAGACTGTAGCAATGTTATCATTAAATGCTGGGCATTTGCTTTTGCATTTATGTAAATATCGCTTTTAGCGCTATTACTTTTAAGAAGACTCATCATGACTGTTCTACATCTGTCGATGAATCAAACAAATATATTACAGTTCCTATTTCTCTGGATCGTTCCAGCTTTTGTTTTGCTACAGCATAATATCACAGCGCTGCAACAATCGTGTACTATTATTTCTCAACAATTGTTTAAAATAAATTACGACATTTTTTTTGTCAGTCAATATAAATGTAGTTTAATCTATGTTCAACAAATGCTAAATACACGCCGTTTTTAATTCAGAATAAAATCTGTGAATGCTCATCATTCCTCCCTTCTCTCTCCCCCACCCCCACCCTACTCCCCAAATGCAGAGATCCGCAATTCATTCTTTATGACTTCAGCTCGTTTGGCTATATTTAAGTTATTATGCAAGAGTATGATTGGGCCAACATCGTCGGTTCATCGTCATTGCCAAAGGTCAATTGTCAATAACAGTATTATATAATATGGCAATTTATTTGTTTGTGGTATTTACGTCTTATAACAGGACCATCTTCCTATTATTGTTGTTTTTTTTAAGTTAGCAATCATGTTCATTCGGCCTGGGCCTTTGCATTCAGTGGACAAATTTTTTGATCAGACTGTGTCCACCGTCAGTGTTTCTTTCTTTCACCCACCTTCTTCCTCCTATTTCCCGTAGCTTGTTCTTCTGGTTTTGTGTTTTATATGTCCAAACTGACTTATGTATTAAGTTAGACAATCACTCTCTTCATCCTGTTTGTAATATCTTTTGTACCTGTTTTTCTGCTTAGTATCTCCATACTTCTTCACGTTCTAAATTGGACACCCACTCTTCCTGTTCGCCGTATATTTCAATCTTTTTTTTTTTTCTGTCTCGCAACTTTTTTTTTCTCCCAGACTTAATGTACTGAGTTAGACAAACACCCTCTTCCATCTGTTTGCTTCATCTATTCTGTCTTTTTTTTTTCCTTCTGTTTCTGGGCTCAATATGCCCAAACTTATTCATGTAATAAGTTAGACATACACCCTTTTCCTTCTGTTTTCTGCATCTTTTCTTTTTTTCTCTCTCTTTCTTTGTTCTGTATGCCCAAACTTATTTATGTACTAAGTTAGACTACAGCAATTCTAATATAAAAACAGTTTTGTGGTTATGAGCAGTGCCCTGGCATATATTGTTGTCGTACTAATAGGCTCCCTGCATAGGCATGTGTTGCCGCGAACAATCTAGGAGAATAAACTTCTGATTTCTTTATTTCTGAATGTACTAGTAGCTGCCCCGCACATTAGCGAGAAAACATACCGCAGAACCACACCTACATGCAATCATATTGCTTTCAGTAAGAAATATGTTTAGATCTGTCAATCGTAAGTATAGCAATATTTTTATTCAAACTATTCTAAGAGAAAGCCAAAATAAGAGGGATGTCGGTAAGGTAAGGTACAAACAAGTCATGTACTAAAATATGTTTATTATGATATAAATAAAACATTATGTACAGGTCACCGATGTGGCCGGCGTCCTGAAAGTGGACCCCCGGATCTAGATATAATAATAATCTGATGGACCTCCCCCACCTCCATGATTCATCTTTAATCCATCTATCCTCCTTTTATCATTCACCTATCATTTCATCTATTGTGCATCTCTTCTCTATCAACCCATCTTCCATCCTACATCTATTCATGATCCGTATGTTATTCATCTACTTTCCACACATCATTCATCAACACTCTTTCCATCATTTATTCATTATCCATCTTTTCTATATCTATCTAATTTCGTCCCATCACCTTTCTATATGCCATACGTTATAGTTCCATCATCCATCCATTATCCATCTAATATCCGTTTATTCATCATACATCCACCATTCCTGTAAAAATTATTTGTTATCCATCCTATGTCCGTCCAGTCATTTATTTGTCTATCCATCTATCACCTATTTAACATTAATTTTACCAGCCACCCAAAATTCATGTATTCTTCATCCATTCTCTTATCCGTCAATCACCCATACTTCATTCATCTGTTATCCATCCATCACCTTCAATCGATTGAGAATAAATTCAATAGTGGCTCCACAATAGAAAAGAGATCGGATAACAAAATCGTATTTATTAAACTTTTAATTCATCGATGACATCAATATTTATACTAATGCTTGAATGTGAATCACAATAATTCTTATAAAATATAACTGTTGTATTAGAAGTGACAAACAAGAAGATTCATTTTTAGAACTTCATAGCAGTGCTATTATGTAATGAGTAATCACGCCGGCATAACTCGATTCATCTTTTTTGCAGAAGGACACTTCCCATAAACGCTGATCAAAGCCGTTCCAAAACTGTTGAAGTTGCGAATTGGATCAGGGAGCAAAGGGTCCAATTAATATAACCTGACACCTGCACTACTGTGCAGTTTTTCCACAAAGCAAGGTCATCAAAAAAATCATTTCAGATCAAGTTCATCTCACTAAAGGAAAAAAGCCCCTCGATCAAGTTTCGCTCAGTTCCGTGAAAACTGAGTAGTTTTCAGATCACATATCTTCCTCTTGGCTTTTGAAATTGGCATTCGGTTCTGATTTTGGAGGTAGATACGAACTGGCCTGAAATTTAGGTAGAAAATTAAAGTTCAGATCTGTTACCCGAGGTGGCCACAGTTTAGATCCAGATCACTTTGTCAAAAATAGCTATTAAGCTCAGATCAAGTTCACGTGAATGAACTTAAGTTCACAAATATGTTTATATGATCCCAGTTTTTGCTTAACACTGGCAATTACTAATTGTTTGTATCTTACACTCAGGACATCCCTTCTATCAAGTGCTTCATCTTAGAGCCAGCTGTCCCTATTTCGTTGATGCCAAATACAGGGATTTAGTCTCACGAAGCCAACTTGTCAACCCTGCACTGCAGATTGCACAGATAAAGACAATGATATCATCCAGACGACTGGCACAGATTGCCGTCAATTTTAAACATGTTATAGGTCACTAGAATGTGGAAAAGTCATTCCCCATAAAATTGGTGACAGGAGAAACATTTCTGCCGACCAAAAAAGTACCATCTAAATGAATTTGTGACTCAAGCAGCAAAGGTGTGATGAGGGCATGTTGACAGTCGAGTGTAGCGCACAGAATAACACCATTAACAGCTCCAAGACAAGAGATTCGCAGTTGAAATAAGATAAGCTGGAGATTCATATCTGTTATGCCATCCTGATCAAAACCCTCTTAAATCGTCTTTGCCGTCATCAAACACTCGTTTATACAACGACAGGGGATTGTTACAGCATTCATTAAAACGGATATTCCCCATAAAATCGAAGACCAGAGAAATACTCCTGCCGACCAAACAATGACCATCTAAATGAATTTGTGACTCAAGCAGCAAGTCTGAGCGAAATTGGTTGAAAACTAGTGTCACACAGCCAGGTGCATTAAAAGAAACTTATTGTAATATGATATTATTGTGAAGTTCTTTTAACAATATGAAATGGAAGTAGAGTATGTTAAGTTGATTCTACATTATTAAAGTGTCATACATGAGACGTGAAAAATTACCGTTTGTTCTTGGGTGACTGGATCTAGGAATTATTTGAGAATTACTAGTCTGCATCACATGACAGATTATTAAATTTTCTGGAAACAATACAGAGTAGCTCAGTAACAATAACATACAAACAAATAAACAGTCAAAACTACCAAGCGTGAACCTTTCTTGATATGTGGTTTTGAAAAGAAATGATTTATTCACATTTGTCATATTTCAGCTTGCAGGAAGGCTTTTGCAGCATTAATGTTTTTGCTTTCTCAGTTATGTTCCGATTTGCTTTTGGCTGCCTTGTTTTCGGACTGAATCGAAGAGTCATGCCCCGAAAATTCAATTTCTTTTACGCATTGATATATCTAGATTTAGGCAATAATAATAATAATGATAATAATAATAATAATGTGGTTTATAAAACGTGTATCCAGGCTAATGCCCATTCACGCGACTTCACATTATTATTGCCTAGGCAGACCTGATAACTAAGACTTTCTCAGCTCCCTGGGGAGCATACAGTGTCGCTGCAATTTACAGGCGCTGATCACTAGCATTCTGACATTATCTTCCACTGCCTATATCCAAGTACCCATTTTACAGACGGATGGACTGAGAAAAAATGTGAATGAAATGCTTTCCCAAGGCACTTACATGATGACCGTCGTCGAGAATCGAACCCACGACTTTTAGATATTGAGTCCTAACTTTTCGGTCAAGCTATTTGACAGGTGGGCGTGCCGAGAAATTTTAACCTTGATGCAACAGCCGAATAGATATTGTTTTAAAGAATAAATAGATGAAAAAGTGCTATCAGACCAGTGGAGAAACTTTGCAGTCTCTTGAGTTCACTGAAAATAGACAGATTTACTTTGACAAACCGTCAATGACATAACATAGTGCACAATGTTTCATTCAGACAGGGAGTATACGTTGAGATTTTACTAGCTTTATTCAGAGAACTTCAACACTGTACAGTTTTTTTTAACGTAAAATGGGCCATAAGCCAAAGACGTGCCATGTCATTTTCGGCCAAAACACTCATGCTGAGTGTATGAATTGTGAGGTCTTCCATTCAGCAAGACGATCTGATAAGAAACGTTTGCCCACTTTGGATTATACAGTGGTGGAGCTTACGGATCAAACTGGTTAAAGTACATTGCTGGAGAACTGCATAAACTCGGCTTTAGCCAACACTGGACAACACACAACACTCAATTAACTGTTACACGTTTCTCATCCAACATAATGCGCAGACTGAAAAAGTAGTATATCCAAACATAGCACGACCTAACCTCATCATGAAACAAGTACACTTTCTATAAAATTGTAAAAATTACTTTCACATTTGAGAACTACCTTGCTCTTTTGCCATATTATGCTTCAAGAATTGCAATTAGCCGTATACGAACATGTAACCGTCGTTTGCCAACTGAAAAAGGTAGATGATATACCTAAGTATCAATGAATGTCAATCAAAGCATTGTAATTTCAGCCTAGAAGATTAGTTATAAGTCTTATTTGAATGCCAAAAAAAAAAGTTAAAGAAAAGATGCAAATATCTGAAAGACAAATATTACAGACACCTCAATACTCCAAAAGCTCATGAACTCTTCTTCAATCAAAACAAACACATTCTTTTAGATTTTGCCAGTCTTTGTGAGATCATCCTGAATTCCTGAAGTTTAAATTACAATATTTGGCAACATTTCCTCCTCAATCATACCAATGATAATACCCTCCAAACTGGATAATATTGCTATGCTGGGTTTTGTTCCTCATTTTCATTTAGCTTATTTAGTAAACATGCAGTTAAATATGTTGTCTTGTCTATTTAGTTTTCATGCATTATCAATGTCAGCCTACCCATATGTAATCTGGGATCGATTAAAGAAATTGAATTTGAAATTGAGGAAGGCGTCTTCCCTATGTGACATCATGGTCAGCACACTTTGAACGCAATCTTTTATGCTATTTACATATGGACTATGAATAGCACATTACAAGAAATAACGTTTTTCACACCAATCAAACATAATTTCGATCCCATTTTCCTCCAAATCACATTTTATTCAATAGCCGAATAGTTTGGGTTTTTTTTGTTTTTTTAAGAATAAATAGATGACAAGGGGCTATCAGGCCAATGGAGAAACTTTGCATTCCCTTAACCTACTTCAAAAGAGACGGATCATCCTGAATTTCTGAAGTTTAGATCCTAATTTTGCTCAACATTTTCTCCCCATACCTTCCAAACTGGATAATATTGCTATGCTGGGTTTTGTTCCTCATTTTCATTTAGCTTATTTAATATACATGCAGCTGTGTTGTCTCGTCAATGTTGCTTCGATGCATTAATAATGTTGATATGTAATCTGGGTTCGATTAAAGAATTTGAAATTGAAATTGAGGTAGGCGTCTTACCTTTGTGACGTCATGGCCAACATTCGCTGAACGCATTAACTTATGCTTTTTACACATGTACTATTAACAGTGCATTGCAAGAAATAACGTTTTTTCACACCAATAAAACATAATTTCGATCCTATTTTTCTCCAAATCACATGTGGAATGAAGCATTTTACATCAACGTATAAGATGACATGTCCTTGCACTCAATTGCTACTTGCAGGTGATCATTTCTTTACAGTTTGTGTGCTAAATAAGAGCAGTTTGTGTTTAGCAGCAGACTTTTTTGACAATTTCGTTACAAGTACACGCTTTATTATAATTTTTTTTTAAATTAGCCAGATGATCAAAGCCTCCTTGAGCCATGTAATGAAAATTTCTCCTCGACCCATAGAAACATTCCAAGATGGTCAAGGCTAGTCCGATGATCTGGTGTCACCATTATGGTCAAAATTATATAGCGCTTACAATGGGGGTCCTTCATTAGATTTTTGACAATAATAATTTAGATGAAAAGAGGTTAAAAATTTCGCCTACTTTTGCAGACCAAAAGGCCGCACAAATGAAATCTGCTGAAGCCATTGAGAAATGCTGCCTGCAAGATTTTTTTTTTTACGAATTATACAAATACGGTACCAAATTTCACCACTTTTGCGCAGTGGTTTTATGTTATACGATTATTTCTACACAATTATTTCATACTCTGCTATTGTTGACTCTAGTAGTCCAGTTTTGTTGGCTTAGGTTGCTCCTGCAACCTAAAAGCGGCGTTTGAACAATAAGAGCAATAGCAAAAGTATGTGTGTATGTATGTGTGTGTGTGTGTGTGTGTGTGTGTGTGTGTTGTGTGTGTATTTATATGTGTGTGTGTGTATGTATATGTGTGTGTGTATGTATATGTGAGTCTGTCTGTCTGTCTGTCTGTCTGTCTGTCTGTCTGTCTGTCTGTCTGTCTGTCCTGTCTGTCTGTCTGTCTGTCTGTCTGTCTGTCTGTCTGTCTGTCTGTCTGTTGTGTTGTCTATGTGTTCATACTTCTGAATAATTAAATATCTAAAATGCCAAGTTTTAAGACTAGTTCAATACCAACAAACTTTAGCTGGCTATTTCACTGTCACGTATCCAGTATAGAGTCTTGATTTTAAACCGATATATTTAACCGCTATGCATCACAGACTCGGAGGTTTGAAATATAGGTATAGTTGTTTGTGTGTGGTATTCAAGTATTTAATTCGTGCCCCTGACAAGATGGCTGTCAGAATCACATCATCAGATTCTCCTGCTATCTCAGTTATTTCCCCGACATGGAGGTTGCTCCATTGCTTCAGTCTATTACTATAAAGTGGGTAATAATCTTGGTTCTTTTATTGTTGTTGTTGTTAATCTTCTTCTTCTTCTTCTTCTTCTTCTTCTTCTTCTTCTTCTTCTTCTTCTTCTTCTCCCCCTTCTTCTTCTTCTTCTTCTTCTTCTTCTTCTTTTTCTTCTTCTTCTCCCCCTTCTTCGTCTTCTTCTTCTTCTTCTTTTTCTTCTTCTCCTTCTTCTTCTCCTTCTTCTTCTCCTACTTCTTCTACTTCTTCTTCTTCTTTAATTTACACGGGCCTGAGAGAAGTCTGTATTGCCTTGTTCTCTTAGAACGCAAGCCGCGCCCAATAAAAAGGCATTTTTTAGAGGGTAAAGCAGAGATAAACTTTATAAGAGAGAAATACAGCAAAGATCACAATGATCATTGTATCACTCATTGAAAAGGTGAAAGAAGAATAACGGGGGG
>JAWQUT010000159.1:327803-342348 GCA_033807755.1 Ellobium chinense
CGGGGGGGGGCAGTAATGTTCTTCCTTTGTCCAAAACGCGGATAACACTGCCTTAATATTGTCCCAGGAACATCGACAGCTTTCTTTCTTAGTTCTCTGGTCTGTCTTTCTTTATTTCTGTTCTCCTTTCTTCCTTCCACTCTTTCTCTCTCTCTCTCTCTCTATCTGTCTGTCTGTCTCTGTCTCTCTCTCCCTCTCTTTCTCTCTCTCTCTCTCTCTCTCTCTCTCTCTCTCTCTCTCTCTCTCTCTCTCTCTCTCTCTCTCTCTCTCTCTCTCTCTCTCTTTATTGCCCTATAAAATATGGCGCAATCGTCAACTCATGACAAATTAATTCAATTCAATTCAATTCTATTTATTAGCTCTTGCAGAGTTCTGCACTAAAGCAATGTAAACAAATACAAAAATACATTTCAAAATGATGAACATTGAGGGCACATACTTACTAACATATTGAAATGAAATATTTATGCTTATCTAACATATGGAGGGTAATATTAATGGTGGTAAGATATATAAAAAATCTCATCATTCTACGGATTCACGCCATTCAGCAAACATTTTACAAATTTACATACATTCTTAAGGATTTCAATATTATTTGTTCTGAGTAATTCAATATATTTCGGTACATTTGGTCTACTGCAAAATCTTATTGGTAAATATTTATTTCGTTCAGGTCTAAAGATTGGGCACACAGATTTGAAAGTTGTTTTTGTCTTCATGACTACTTTAATACAAGTATTCGTTGGAGCCCCTGTGTCGATAATGATTTGAGAGCAGCGAATCCCGCCGCAGATTATTAACTAGATATGCGGCACTACTTGTGTTTTTAAAAGATTTTGACGTAGGCACTTTTCTTCGAGGACCAAGTGTTAAGATTTATGTAAGACTGTATTAAAATTGTTTTTATTTGGACCTACCAAGATCTGTTAATCAGATTTTTTGAGCACAATAGTGTCTAAGAAGTCCTAGATAGACTTTCTTCATCTTGGGGATACTTTGAATCTGCGGAAGACCACTTTCATAAATGGCTCAAAGTAACATTTTAGTAATTGCCATCTAGTATTATCTACTTGAAAAACTACGCGACCACAATATTAAAATTATGCCACTTATTTAATGTTTTTTTTTTCTTCGACCCACTGAGACTCTGTCAGTAATATGTTTGTTCAAAGCCGATAACGTGCACTTTGATATCGTTCCTGTTAATCCACTTGAGCCATATATTCAACAAATTAGGTCAGATGCAAATTTTGGCATCATTTTCGTTACCAGTTCTAGCCCATGATTCTTATGATATTATCGGAATCTATGAAAGATGCTATCCTCATGCTTACAAAAGCATTGCGATCGCTTTTAATTTATACTATAAATATCCCATATGTGAAACGTGTTTGTGTGGAACTTCTTAACATCCTTCACGTGGAACACCATTCTACGTCAACCGGGACAATATGTGCACCCTCTAACTACAGATAATGAGCCGGTTGCACATTGCTAAGTTCGCTCGCTGGCGATATAATTAGAGCAAACATCTTTGATGGTTTTGGAGTTTCTCATATTAACGGCTAATGCTTTAAGTAGAGGAATCATCACTGATATTTTTAGAGTTCCTCATTAACCGCAAGCACTGTAATTAGAGGAAACATCATTGATGTGTTTTAGAGTTTCTCATTAACCGCTAGTGCTATAATTAGAAGAAACATCATTGATGTTTTTGGAATTTATCATAGTAACCGCCCGCTAACGCTCACACTTAGGCGCATTGTGCATATAACCCAAAGTCTTCATATTCAATAGAAATTGAAAGCACCCGTTTTCTGGGAACTTACAACTTCCCGCCTCCTTCCACATTACGCATAATTTGGGGTTTCTTTGCAAGGATTTTGTAGTTGAACCGGATTTGGAGAACAGCGACAAATGCGAGTATCACTGTTTCTTAATGAGCCCAAAAAGCTGTCGAAATACACACTTGTACTTACTACTCATGTGATAGTAGATGAATATATTCGAACTAGAATTCATTGCCTCTAGGAGCACACCAATACTGGAAACTACAAAGAGCGTGTTTCTGTACTGGCCGTCAAGCGCCAAACGTGGTTCAAAGATCATGGCGAGAATGATAAAACATATGGGTATGAACGAAGCAATGAAGAGTACCGATATCATCACCACCATTTTTGCAACCTTCTGGTCCCGTTTAGAGGCGGCACCAAGGTTTGATTTTGCTGTGCATTTCATTCGCCATTTGCTTTTATTCCGAAGTTTAACCACTAGAGTGACAGTGCAGATAATAACCATCGAAAATGCGGCGAAAGGAATGAATAAATTATTAATGGCGAATGTGATTTCTTCAACCTCTGCTCTATCTTCGGTGTTGACCAACCCTATTAAGGTCTTATTTCTCTCTGGGGAAAATTTCAAACCAAGCCTGTTGGCGTAATACATTGGTGAAAAGCTGAAGATCGACACGAAGAATAAACAGACGATGATGATTGTTGTACGTTTGGCTGTCATGATGCTCTTGATCTGAAATGAAAGATTTAGACGCGTCAACTCTGAGACTGTTTGTCTGTCTGTCTGTCTGTCTGTCTGTCTGTCTGTCTGTCTGTCTGTCTGTCTGTCGATGATGTTAAAGGGACGGAAAATCGAGAAAAATGAACGTAATCATTTATGTAAAATATCTCACCTTCAGCGGCATTATTATACACAGACATCTCTCTAGGGCGACCAGAGCTGTGATCCAACTCGTGATTCGTGTGAAAATAACATGAGGCCACCCCGAGGTCAGATACTGGAAATCGAAACTGTCGAAGGGCAAATCCAAGTTCTGAAAAGCTGGATTGTAACAGATGGGGCTCCACAGCAAGGGCACGAGGCAACCTAAGTCTGAGATGGCTAAACCTGGGGAAAGGCAATAAATCTGTGCTTTTAACAAGTCTAGAGAACTTACGGTTTCATTAGCCTGAGACACAATCTAGCACAAGTATAGGGAGAAAGTAGAATGAATATTCAGAAGATGTTCAGGCTATAGCATATTCACCATGTTAATAAATCGAAAGCTATCGGTCATGCCATTCTGCATGTGTCCTTCTGAACGTGCAAACTTACTATCTACGGAATTTATTATACAACAGACAGTAGTGTTAGCACTTTGCTCCTGAAATGTACTCCACACATATAAAATCACACGCTTACATGGTGGAACCAATTTATAACAGCCATCGCAGTAATGGGGAATCGCCTCTCACGGCAAAGGTCTTGATCTTCAATTTTATTGTAAAGATACTTCTTATAGTAAATGGACTAGTCAAGCAAAAGTTCGGGTTTTGTGGGACGTCTGCCCTAGGCCTCTTATAAGTTACGTCTGATCACGTGACATGTACATAAATATAGAACAATCTTTCTGAGGGTTGCCAGACTTTGCTCATCCGGAACCAAATACCAGATTGTATGCCCTTTTAAAAGAAGCTCTTGCCTTCCAGATAACTGACTGGCTCTGCGTGTGTGTTTTTGTTTTTGTTCTTTTTTTTTTAGTCTCTTTTTTTTTTTTTGGCTTCAACAAACTTTAGTTTAAAATTGACCGATTTTTTTTATGCAAAAAGTACTTACACTTCTCTTAACCTGTATGGTGCTTCAAAATGTTAAGGCTTCTGTCACAGTCGTAACAATGAAACAACCCTAAAACTGCATTCATTTACCAGCCGTTCCTCTTGCTCTAATGTATTAGAAAAGTTGATGACAAGTGTAAGCTTATATTGTGCATATTCCGCACATAGACAGTTCGTGGCCAACGTCTTGTCTTATGTGAAGTCGTAACCCCAGTCGGTCATTGACGGTTTCAGATGGCTGGTTGGATGTTAGTGATAGATTACCAAAAACATCGTCCTCGCTGTGCCCTCTTAATACTCTTGATCGTTCAGAAGGGCCATTTTATAGTTATTAGAACTGCTTTGCTTCCTTAATGGATGGTAAACTAGAATAAATTCTGATCGTTTATCTAAAATAAAAACGTTGCGGCAATGAGCGTCTTTTTTTTTTTTATCTTTGTCTGATCCTAATTTTCCCCCGTGTGTTTGTTTGTTTGTTTGTTTGTTTGTTTGTTTGTTTGTTTGTTTGTTTGTTTGTTTGTTCCTAATTTTTGCTTGATTATTTGATTGGTTCCTTCACCATCCTTTATTTATTCGATTCTTGCTTGCTTGCTTGCTTGCTTGCTTGCTTGCTTGCTTGCTTGCTTGCTTGCTGCTTGCCTGCTTGTCTTCCGGCCTGTTTGCCTGCCTGCCTGCCTGCCTGCCTGTCTGCCTGCCTGCCTAACCTATTTGCTTTTGTGAAGGGTAAACATCTCACACTTGCTACCTGTCTTCTTTCGTTATTAATCTTCCTCTGACAACCTACCCAAAAGACTTATATTAACCGGATCCTTCAACCCTTGCTTGACAAAACAGATGATGTTGATAGTATTTGTCACTGTGCCGAAGCAGGCGACTATCCCGAAAGAAAATGTGCAAACTATCCAGAGAAAGATATCACGCGCTTCCTTGCTTATCAAGACACTTCTTGATTCAAGGTAATTTGTTGACGTTTCCATTATAGCTGAAGCTTAGAATATGATGCCTGAACCCATTGGTAACAAAATATTAATCTTGGCAGCACTTATATGGCAGTTATGCTCTATTCATGAACGTAAGTCTAAGCATATCCTTTAGACAAGATATCAGTCACACACTTTACGGATAGTAATATGATTCATTATGTTATCATACACTGATTTGTGACAAGAACCAGATTCATTACGTCGCTTAAATTTTCGCTCACAAACTGATGTCTGATAAAAAAGCAATTAAAATAAACTCTGTGGGTTAAAGCGACATTCGTTGATAAAGGTGGGAATAAAGAAATGGAGTGAGTACTAGAATATACTCATACCTGGTGATTTATAGATGAGGTCATAGTATAGAATAAGTAATGTTTATTTATGATTGCCATTTTCTCTACCCCTCTCAGACTGAGCACTGAGATGTGTATGCAAAGTGGAATTATTGTGTCAGTTCTAAGACTGTAGCAAAGTTATCATTAAATGCTGGGCATTTGCTTTTGCATTTATGTAAATATCGCTTTTAGCGCTATTACTTTTAAGAAGACTCATCATGACTGTTCTACATCTGTCGATGAATTAAACAAATATATTACAGCTCCTATTTCTCTGGATCGTTCCAGCTTTTGTTTTGCTACAGCATAATATCACAGCGCTGCAACAATCGTGTACTATTATTTCTCCACAATTATTTAAAATAAATTAAGACAATTGCTTGTCAGTCAATATAAATGTTGTTCTATCTATTTTCAGCAAATGCTAAATACATGCCGTTTTGTATTCAGAATAAAATCTGTGAATGCTCATTACTCCTCCCTCTTCCCTCCCCCACCCCCTCCCCCATCCCGAAATGCAGAGATCCGCAATTCATTCTTCATGACTTCCGCTCGTTTGGCTATATCTAAGTTATTATGCAAGATTATGATTGGGCCAACATCGTCGGTTCATCGTCATTGCCAAAGATCAATTGTCAATAACAGAAACATTTTATATAATATGACGATTTATTTGTTTGTGGTATTTACGTCTTATAACAGGATCATCTTCCTATTATTATTATTATTATTATTATTATTATTATTATTATTAAAAGTGTGCATACAAAAGCACCTTGTTAGCAATCTTGTTCATTCGGTCTCGGACTTTGCATTCAGTGGACAAATATTATGATCAGACTGTGTCCACCGTCAGTGTTTTTTTCTTTCACCCACCTTTTTCCTCCTGTTTGCCGTAGCTTCTTTTTTTCTGTTTTTGTGTTTTATATGTCCAAACTGATTCATGTATTAAGTTAGACAATCGCCTTCTTCATCCTGTTTGTAACATCATTTGTATCTGTTTTGTTTTGGTTTTTTTTCAGCTTAGTATCTCCACGTTCTAAGTTAGACACCCACTCTTCCTGTTCGACGTATATTTCAATCTTTTTTTTGTTGTTGTTATTTCTGTCTCGCAACTTTATTTTTGCCCAAACATTTTTAATGTACTGAGTTTGACATACGCTCTCCTCCATCTGTTTGCTGCATCTTCTCTGTCTTTTTTTCCCTTCTGTTTCTGTGCTTAATACGCCCAAACTTATTCATGTACTAGGTTAGACATCCACCCCCTTCCTTCTGTTTTCTGCATCTTTTTTTTTCCTGTTTCTTTGCTCTATGTGTCCAAACTTATTCATGTACCAAGTTAGATTACAGCAATTATTCTAATATAAAAACAGTTTTGTGGTTCTGAGCAGTGCCCCGGCATCTATTGTTGTCGTACTAATAGGCTCCCTGCATAGGCATGTATTGCCGCGAACAATCTAGGAGAATAAACTCCTGACTTCTATATTTCTGAATGTACTAGTAGCTGCCCCGCACATTAGCGGGAAAACATACCGCAGAACCACACCTACATGCAATCATATTGCTTTCAGTAAGAAATGTGTTTAGATCTGTCAATCGTAAGTATGACAATTTTTTATTCACATTATTCTAAAAGAAAACCAAAATAAGAGAGATGTGGGCAAGGTAATCACAAACAAGTCATGTACTAAAACAGCAAGTTTATTATGAAATAACTAAAACATTATGTACAGGCATTACATTATTTGAACCGTCCGGCGTCCTGAAAGTGGACCCCCGGATCTAGATATAATAATCTGATGGACCCCCCCCCCCCCCCCCCNACTTCATGAGTCATCTTTAATCCATCGATCCTCCTTTTATCATCCACCTATCATTGTGCATCTCATCTCTATCAACCCATCTTCCATCCTACATCTATTCATGATCCGTATGCTATTCATCCACTATCCACACATCATTCATCAACACTCTTTCCATCATTTATTTACTATCCATCTTTTCTATGTCTATTTAAATTCGTCCCACCATCTTTCTATATACCATACGTTATACTTCCATCATCCACCCATTATCCATCTAATATCCGTTCATTCATCATACATCCGCCATTCCTGTAAAATATATTTGTTATCCACCCTATGTCCGTCCAGTCATTTTTTTATCTATCCATCCATCATCCATTTATAATTCATTTTACCATCCACCCAAAATTCATGTATTCTTCATCCATTCTCTTCTCCGTCAATCACCCATACTTCATTCATCTGTTATCCATCCATCACCGTCAATCGATTGAGAATAATTTCAATAATGGCTCCACAATAGAAAAGAGTGCGGATAACAAAAATAGTATTTTTTAAACTTTAAATTCATCGATGACATCAATATTTCTACTAATGCTTGAATAAGATATCATCATCATCATCAATGCCTTTCACCCCCAGTAGGGTATAGGCCACTTACAAGCGAATTCCATCTTTCCCTGTCTTGGGCCATCTTTCCAAGCTCGTTCCAAGTGAGCTTCATCTCTCGCATGACCCTTTCCGTGCATCGTTTCCATGTCTCCCGTGGCCTACCCCTGCCTGGTGTTCATGAATCACAATAATTCTTATAAAATATAAATGTTGTATTAGAAGTGACAAACCAGAAGATTCATTTTTAGAACTTCATAGCAGTGCTATTATGTAATGAGTCATCACGCTGGCATAACTCGATCCATCTTTTTTGCATAAGGACACTTCCCATAAACGCTGATCAAAACAGTTCCATGAAGTTGCGAATTGGACCGGGGAGCAAAGGGTCCAATTATAACCTGACACCTGCACTTTTGTGCAGTTTTTCCACAAAGCAAGGTCATCAAAAAAGTCATTTCAGATCAAGTTCATCTCACTAAGAGAAAAAAGCCCCACGATCAAGTTTCGCTCAGTTCCGTGAAAACTGAGTAGTTATCAGATCACATTGTTCCTCTTGGTTTTTGAAATTGGCATTCGGTTCTGATTTTTGAGGTAGATGCGAGCTGACCTGAAATTTAGGTAGAAAATTTAAGTTCAGATCTGTTACCCGAGGTGGCCACAGTTCAGATCCAGATCATTTTGTCAAAAATAGCTATTAAGCTCAGATCAAGTTCACGTGAACTGAACTTAAGTTCACGAAATAATATGTTCATATGATCTCAGTTTTTGCTCAACCCTTGCACTTAGTAAATGTTTGTACCTTACATTCCGTACATCCTTTCTATCAAGTGCTTCATCTTAGCGCCAGCTGTCTATATTTCGTTAATGCCAATTACAGGGATTTAGTCTCAAGAAGCCAACTTGTCAACCCTGCACAGATAAAGACAAGACAGTGATGTCATCCAGACAACTGGCAAACTTAGGCGCCAATTTTAAATATGGATCAGGTCACTGGAATGTGGAAAAAATTATTCCCCATTAAATTGGTGACAGGAGAAACATTTCTGCCGACCAAAAAAGTACCATCTAAATGAATATTGTGACTCAAGCAACAAAGGTGCGATGAGGGCATGCTGACACACGAGTGTGGCGCACAGAATAACACCGTTAACAACTCCAAGACACAAGAGATTCGCAACTGAGAGATTCATATCTGTCATGCCATCCTGATCAAAACCCTCTTAAATTGTCTTTGCCATCATCACACATTCGTTTATACAATGACAGGGCATTGTTACATCATTCATTAAAACGGTTATTGCCCATAAAATCGAAGACCAGAGAAACACTCCTGCCGACCAAACAATGACCATCTAAATGAATTTGTGACTCAAGCAGCACGTCTGAGCGAAATTGGTTGCAAAATAGTGTCACACAGCCAGGTGCATTAAAAGAAACTTATAATTAGACTAATACGATTATATTATGAAGTTAATATAACAATATGAAATGGAAGTAGAGTATGTTAAGTTGTTTCTACATTATTAAAGTGTCATACATAAGACGTGAAAAATTACCGTTTATTCTTGGGTGACTGGATCTAGGAATTATTTGAGAATTACTAGTCTGCATCACATGAAAGATTATTAATACAAAGTAGCTCAGTAACAATACGATTCACACAAATAAACAATCAAACCTACCAAGTCTGAACCTTTCTTGATATGTGGTTTTCAAAAGAAATGATTTATTCACATTGGTCATATTTTACTTGCAGGAAGTCTGTTGCAGCGTTAATGTTTTTGCTTTCTCAGTTATGTTCCGTTTTGCTTTTAACTGTCTTGTCTTCGAACTGAATCGAAGAGTCATGCCCCGAAAATTCAATTTCTTTTACGCACTGATATATCTAGATTTAGGCAATAATGATAATAATAATAATAATAATAATAATAATGATAATGCGGTTTATAAGTCGTGTATCCAGGCTAATGCCCACTCACGCGACTTCACATTATTATTACCTAGGCAGACCTGATAACTCTAAGACTTTCTCAGCTCCCTGGGGAGCATACAGTGTCGTTGCAATTTACAGGCGCTGATCACTGACAATATTCTGACAATCTCTTTCACTGCCTATAGCCAGGTACCCATTTTACAGAGGGATGGACTGAGGAAAATGTGAATGAAATGCTTTCTCAAGGCACTTACAACATGACGGTGGTCGAGAATCGAACCCACGACTTTTAGATCTTGAGTCCCAAACCTTAACCGTTCGGCCACGCTGCTCCACAGGTTGGCGTATCGAGGAATTTTAGCTTTAATGCAATAGACGAATAGATATTCTTTTTTTAAGTATAAATAGATGAAAAAGGGCTATCAGGCCAATGGAGAAACTTTCCGCTCCCTTGAGTTCACTGAAAATAGACAGATTTACTTTGACAAACCCTCGATGACCCATTATAATCCACAATGTTACATTCGGACAAGGAATATACGTTGACCCTTTTTTGACTAGCTCTATTTAGAGAACTTCAACACCGTATCGTTTTTTTTTTGTTGTTGTTGTTGTTGTTGTTGTTGTTTTAAACGTAAAATGGGCCTTAAGCCAAGACGTGCCATGTCATCTTCGGCCATAACATTCATGCTGAGTGTATGAATTGTGAGATCGTCCATTCAGCATGACTATGTGATAAGAAACGTTTGCCCACTTTGGATTATACAGTGGTGGAGCTTACGAATCAAAATTAATGGTTAAAGTGTATTGTTGGAGAACTGCATAAACTCGGCTTTAGCCAACACTGGACAACACACAACACTCAATTAACAGTTACACGTTTCCCATCCAACATAATGAGCAGACTGAAAAAGCGGTATATCCAAACATATCACGATCTGACCTCATCATGAAACAAGTACACTTTCTATAAATTTGTAAAAAGTACTTTCACATTTGAGAACGACCTTGCTATTTTGCCATATTATGCTTCATGAATTGCAGTTAGCCGTATACGAACATGTAACCGTCGTTTGCCAACTGAAAAAGGTAGATGATATACCTAAGTATCAATGAATGTCAATCAAAGCATTGTAAAAATTAGCCTGGAAGATTAGTTCCAAGTCTTATCTGAATGCCAAAAAAAAATGTTAAAGAAAAGACGCAAATTTCTGAAAGGCATAGCCCATGAACTCTTCTTCAATCAAAACAAACACATCCTTTTAGATTTTTTCCAGTCTTTGTGAGATCATCCTGAATTCTTGAAGTTTAGATTACAATATTTGGCAACATNCCCCTCCAATCATACCAATGATAACACCATCCAAACTGGATAATAATGCTATGCTGGGTTTTGTTCTTCATTTTCATTTAGCTTATTTAGTAAACATGCAGTTACGTTGTCTTGTCTATGTAGTTTTCATGCATTATTAATGTCTGCCTACCCATATGTTAATATCTGGGTTCGATTAAAGAAACTGAAATTGAAATTGATGAAGGCATCTTCCTTTTGTGACGTCATGTTCAGCATACTTTGAACGCAATCACTTATGTTATTTACATATGGACCATTAATAATAAATTGCAAGATATAAAGTTTTTCACACCAACCAAACATAATTTCGATCACATTTTTCTCCAAATCACATTTATGTGGAATGAAACATTTTACATCAACGCATAAGATGACACGTCCTTGCACTCAATTACTAATTCTAGATAACCATTTCTTTAGGTATTTTTTCATTCGTTTTTATTTTTT
The DNA here is from genome assembly GCA_033807755.1 of Ellobium chinense. Lineage (NCBI taxonomy): Eukaryota > Metazoa > Mollusca > Gastropoda > Ellobiida > Ellobiidae > Ellobium > Ellobium chinense. Next base: position 338,884 of record JAWQUT010000159.1, read on the forward strand.
TGTCTGGACAGAGTAAAGCATGATCTTTCCTTTGGAAGGTCCTACTGATTCATCTTGCTACTGTATGCAGCTGAGAATGCAAATATTACCATTTCCGTTTGAGCACAACAGCTTTCTAAATACACACTTGTACCTACTGCTCATATGATAATAAATGAATATATTCGAGCTAGAGTTCGTTGCCTCCAGAAACACGCCAAGAAAAGAAAATACGATGAACGTGTTTCTATACTGGCCATCAAGTGCCAAACCTGGCTCAAAGATCATAGCAATAATCATAAAACACAAGGGTGTGAAGGAAGCTATGAAGAGTGCTGATATCATTAGCACCATTTTAGACACTTTCTGATCACGTTCAGAGGTGGCCTCAGAATTTGATAGCACTGTACATTTCATTCGCCATTTGGTTTTATTTCGAAGCTTAACTACGAGAGTAGCTGTGCAGATAATAACCGTCAGAAAGGCGGCGAAAGGAATAACAAGATTATTAATGGCGAATGTGATTTCTTCAACTTCTGCTCGATCATCGGTTTGAACCAATCGTATCAGGGTCTTGTTTCTCTCAGGGGAAAATTTCATACCAAGCCTGTTGACGTAATACATCGGTGAAAAGCTGAAGATTAGCACGAAGAACAGACAGACGATGATGATTGTTGTACGTTTGGCTGTCATGATGCTCTTGATCTGAAATGAAAGATTTTAACACGTCAGATGTATGATAACAGAGAGCATGATCTGAAATCAACTTTGTCATCTCAATCGTTTTACATGACTATGAGCCTTTGAAACATGGAAACATGACTATTTTTAAAAATGTTCTGTACGTAAATGGCACGTGCTTTCGAGACACAGGGATAGAGTTATAAAATATCTATAGCAGCAATACAAACCCAATGGTTTTCAACTCTTGTACTCATCTCAACATTTTATTTGCCAAGGAAAGTTGGAAACTTCCCAAACAAATAGCGGGAAATTGAAATCCTTTCGAAATAGCTACCTCAGAATGATCATATCTGTAAAATGAAAAGTATTCAAGACTAGCGCTGTGATCAGAGAAATAAATGTCAGGAAAATCTAATGAAGCGGAAAATAAGTTTGCATATGCAGTTCCTCTGGGCTCGAAATGAGCCAATTGTTTCGTAAAAATCAAATTATTTTAATTCAGGACTTTGGCTATAATACGTGAGGATAAATGTGAAACCAGTGAAATTTCATAAAACATAGATATGCCAATAAAGTGAATCACTAATCTAGAAAAAAGAAACAAGACATAATGCTGATATTATTATATTTTCTGCGTGCACCAAAGGAGCTGACTTTTAAGGGTCGATATATTATGTAAGGGGGAAAAATGGCAAGCAAAAAAGTCAAAGTGTGAGATGTCCTCTCTTAAACTATGACCAGATTGTTTACACTACAGTTTCGGAAAAGACCGAAGCACTAATTGCTCGGCGGAGCCTCTCAGTGAGTGCTTAAGGTATGAAGATGCCAATAGCACCTGGCATAAAAATATGCAATTTTAAATAGTCCCTATAAAATCAGAAAATTGGCCATGGGGAGGGGGGAAGGGGTTGGATTTTAATTTCAAAGGCTTAGATAGGTGCAAATATATGTGTAGACTCAGAATAGGTGAGGTTTAGTCACTCAGGTATAAAATTTGTGGTTGTTGCTAGGTGAGTATGGTTATCCTGTTTACTGAGTGAAAAGGCCTAAAATATTAGGTTGTCTGCTTCACTGCCTAAGTTCTCAAAATCTAACTGGTTCAGGTGCATTTTTCTTTGTGTCAAAATTTGGAGGAAGAGCTAAACAACATATTTGGAAAGTATTTTGAAACGGCACCCCAGAATAAGTTAATGAGATGTGTAAAACCTAATATAGCCAACAGTGAAAAATACATTGGCATCTTCATACCTTAAGCCTATAAACCTCGGCTGGAATGAGTCCATCAAGCCGAGACATTCACGAGGATTCCCCATATTATAATCAAAAAATGAGAATTTTTCTTCTGTGTCTGAAAATGAAAGTCTTTAGACACAATAACATCAGCCAACTATTGCTTTGAATCTATGCATAAACTAGCAACACTGGCTTTAAAAGATGTGTTATTTCTTTGTTAAATGACAAACAACTTGAAATCCATACCCAGATATACTACAGTAAAACAGTTACTGACGCCTAATGAAACTTCCAGTAAACAGAAATACATTAGCATCTGCCAGTGGTCTTCTCGAACAGCAGATTATGTTAAAGCACATACAATTCAAATGTTTGACATTTCCTCACTCAGGAAAATTGACAACTAACCCGAAACTAACATCTTATATCTGAGGCTCGGCGGGGGTACGTCAAGATGAAATAAGATAAAATGAGATACATTTTATTTCTCCATACAGGCACATTATTTTATTCATTAGCACATGCACATGCCAAAATGCATGATACAGACGTGTAACTAAACTACATAACACACACACACACACACACACACACACACACACACACACACACACACACACTTATAAACACCCACTTATGCATCCACAGGCATACACACATACAGACTTAAGATCGTGCATAAGACAGAATATGCACACATAAAACAGAAGTTCGGCCGCCATATTTATATACTGATTACAGAGACTGGTCTCTCAGACCTCTAGCGGAGACACAGACTGATAAGATGCACACCAACCTACGCATTCACCTATCATCACCCAACCTCTCCCAACCACTCCCATTCCGAAAAACACACGCTTCAGCCCAACACAATAATAGCATAAATACGGAACCCTGATGGCAAGAATGAACGGCAGTATGAAAATTCAGCTGTTCCTTGTCTGGAAAAATGGGAATATGTACCAAGAGAGCAGCTGATTCATTAAGGTAGATTTTTTTTTTAATTAATAATAATAAAGTGTCACTGGCACAACTGGGGCATTATGTGTGGCAAAAACTCCATTAATTAATCATCATCACATGCTTAAATATTTTCTGATTTCTCAAAAGCAAAAAAAAATTCTCCAGAAATATACAATCTCACAACTGCATTTGGTCCAGGCAGGACGTTTACAGGCAAATTACCTCCAAAAAACGTGTTCTTTTTAGGTCCAAGGGTAAAGGAATGGTATGGAACATCAAGCAACATTTAGACTTACTGATCGAGCCATTTATGTTTCTATTAGCAGCTGCTAAGAAACAGAAACATTTTGGTTTCTGCAATTAGTCTGTGAGACGCGAATTCTTTTGAAGGTAGAGCTAAGTATTTTCACACCCAGCGGGATATCTTTGGCGAGGAACCGGAAATTAACATCTCATATATTAGCCTTGATCTGGCTACTTATCCCATATAATTCGCCAGGGCTGGGAGTGGGTGGTGGTGGGAGTGGGTTTGGTAAATCACCAATGGGTTAAATGGTGTTTGACGCACGGACTGGCGGAAGAAACAATGGTATACTCTTTTTGAAA
>JAWQUT010000159.1:342361-357666 GCA_033807755.1 Ellobium chinense
GGGGGGAGGGGGGAGTGGGATGAGAAGACTTGTGGCGGATGTGCAAAATATACATTGGAGGGAGTGAAAAATCGCGAGTAATGAAAGTAGACAATTTGAAGAATGGCACCTAACCTTCAACGGCATGGTTATACACAGACATCTCTCTAAGGCGACAAGAGCAGTGATCCAGCTCGTGATCCGTGTGAAGACAACGTGAGGCCACCCCGAAGTCAAATATTGGAAGTCGACGGAGTCGAAGGGCAAATCCAGTCTGTGGAAAGCTGGATTGTAACAGAAGACAGTCCATAGCAGAGGCACGAGGCAGCCTAAATCCGAGATGGCTAAACCTGGGCAATGGCAATAAATCAGTGTTTTTAACAAACACAGTGAACTTACGTTTTCATTAACCTGAGACACAAACTAGCACACTGGTGCCGTAGACTATAGCATTTCGCCATATCAATAAATCGAAAGCTGGGGGTTTCGTCAGTCTGTAATAGGTGTCATTTATTTAGTAACTTGTGAAAACGGCTCTACTAAGTATATTACAAATTAGACAGCAGAATAGTATCTTGTGTCTTCCGACGTACTCTGACTATATATATATATATATTGGGTAGACTTTAAGGAAATAGCCAAAATTTTGTGTGAGGCGTAGCATGAGTATTGCTACACTAAAACGATGCGAAACTTGCGATTCGTCTTCCTTTTGTACTGAGCACCTTCATTTAATGGATATCAAACATCTTTACGGTCTCTAAGTTTTTTAATAGCTTATTTTGCAAACATCCATTCATTTTTTTTTTTGCTTTTCGTTCTTTCGTTTTTTTTTCTGCTGCTTGCTTGCTTGCTTGCTTGCTTGCTTGCTTGCTTGCTTGCTTGCTTGCTTGCTTGATTGATTGACTGACTGAGGAATCTCGTTTTGCCAGCCAGTCTTAAAATTGTCAGAACAATTTTATTCAGTCTTCCTTTGATAAACTGACAACATACCTAACAGACTAATATTAACCGGATCCTTCAAGCCTTGCTTGACGAAACAGATGATGTTGATAATATTCGTGACTGTGCCAAAGCAGGCGACTATTCCGAGGACAAATGTGACAAATATCCACAGAAACATGTCAAAAGCTTCATCGCTTATCAAGTCATTTTTTGACAGAAAGATATTTGTAGACGCATCCATAATATCTGAGGCTAACAGTGTGTCATCTGAAGCCGTTGGTAATAGTTTGATCTTGGCAGTATTCATGAAGCATTATGTTATACTAATGAATGTAAGCCCAGATATAGCCTGTAGACAAGATATTAGACCCACATAGTAGGAATAATGTAATTTATTATGCTGCCACTAGAATGATTTGTGACCAGAACTATGTCAGTTAGTTTTCAAACGTCTAATTTTCGCTCACCATGTTAACTAATAAGATGTTTGATGAAAAGCAAGTAGAAGACAATCTGTACATTAAAAAGACATTCGTAGGTAGGTTTGAGGGTATGAGTAAGAAAACATACTAATACAAGAAGGACACCACCCAGTAGTTTTACAAATGAGGTCATATTATAGAATAGGTAATGCGCGAGTAATATTTACATATGATTGCTGTCTTCACCATACCGTTTCATACTGAGCGCTGAGATGTGCATTCAAAGTGAAATTATTATGTCAGTAAGAAGATTTTACCAATTTCATCGGTTAAATTCTGGATATTTGTGTATGCAATTATGTAAATATCACTCTTGGCATAATAATTTTGCAGTTTCTTTATGATAGACACGCTGTGACTTCTCTACATCTGCTAATGAATAAAATTGAAGAAATATATTACAACTTCCATTTCCCTGATAATTGTTCCAACTTAATTTTGCTAAATACATGGCTGCAAGAATAGTATGCAATTATTTTCCCAAACTGTTTGAATAAATAAAGACAATTGTTTGTCAGTCAATATAAATATAGCTTTACCTACATTCAAGACATGCCAGACACATATTATTTCACTTTCAGAATTTATAATACTAGACAGATCTCTCAACAATTACAAAACCCTCCATCACACGTATCCATAAGTTTTCTCAGACTACGGCAAATTCGGCTGTCTCTTCCTTCATAAAGGTAAGTCTAAGCCACCGCCATCTGTCATCGTCATCACAAAATTCAACTGTATTATTATGGTTATAATAATAATAATAATAAGAAGGAGAAGTAGACTAGTACTTACACTGACTATATTACATGAGAAAGCGGGAGTAAGGAAATGCTGAAGAGTTCCAGTTAGTGGAACGTCTTTCTATGCGTACCTCCTTTTGATCATATTCTATCGTTTCTCTTACATAAAGTTGGACGCATAAATTGAATCATGTTATTCATCTAACTGTCAGGCCCAACATCCTGCGTGCAGATCTGTTAAGCTATTCAGATAAATATCGAATAGGGGGGATAGCACAGGGTTAATGCTGCCAGCAACCGAAATTAGTGTGAGCCTCGTCTAGTGCAAAAAAGTCGTTCAATGAAGCGGTGGTGGGCACCAGAGTATGAAGAAATATAGAAACTAAGAGCCATATAATTCTTTTCACAGTTTCACGAGGACATATCATCTCTTGGCTTTAATTCAATTGAATCAAGTCATAAAGAATAGTGGTTAGGAAGTGCTTGTTAACAGTCACACTCTAAGTAAAGTGCAGACTTCTTTGAGACCTGCCTCTCGATAGTACAATCTTCCTTCATGGTATTCGTTAAGAATAATAGTAATAACAACAGCTAGTGGCAGACTTAGGTGTAAAGTATTGTATTACTGAGAGCCGCGGGTCTTTGCTAAATGCTGAACTTAGACTTTACTGGACTCAGTTCGCTATATCTTTGAAAACTTCGAGATGCAAAAAAAAAAAAAGTACCTACAGTTAGGACAAACAAGGATCAAGACCAATCTGTTCTACTCACAGGCATTGCAACCTGAACGAAGTGAAAGTTTAATGCTTTGAGTCTTTGCACTAGTAATATATAAGGCTTTAAAGTCTGTACTGTATTCGTTACACCCTCTTGTCAACTAATTTCCTTTCGCCTTCTCTGAGTGCCGTTTTCAACTACACGAGTCTAGACAAGACGGTAGACTGCTAATATCAAGGTGTTTTTTTTTTAAGAAAGAAGTAACACATAGCAGAGCATCTCAAAAAGAAAGCAAGAATAACAGAAGATATAGAAAGAATGCATGTGTTAACCATGTCCACCTAATCAGAATGCTTGAGATTTTCGTAACTTGCTTGGGTCATATACTTACCCTGGATTTGCATTAGAGAAACTCATGCCATAGTTTTCGGTAATCTAAAGACAAGCATATGCATATACAGGTCATTAGAATCTACTGTTTTTTCTTCCTTTGGTCCTATTAACATTTTGTGTTATTCTACAAATACCTCTGTGATTTCGGGAAATTTCTTCCATGGAGGTTAAAGTACGATCTTTTAACGGGAAGAAAAAGAGTTGTCAGCGCCCAAAATTTTTCACAAGTGTCTTTCGAAAAAGGTCGCCTTGAATTCTGATTTGGTCCCCAATTTTTCATTTGGCTAATTTTGACCGCGTGCAAATACATAGGCCTCTTTGATTCATTCATTAAGACTGACGACGATGCGCAGGTTGCATCGAAAGGCCTTCACAGAAACATAAGTGATTTTCCATCGGATTACTACTATAGAACCTTCGATGTGTACAGACATTATTATACTTATAAAACAACCATGAGATTGGGAGATAATTTGACCATTTTCATAGCATTGTACTGACTTAGTTGCTTCAGATTATTATCTGTTTGGGCCCCTCAAACAATATTTATCCGGGATGTAGTTCAACACTGATGACGCTACTGTTGCAGTGGTGCAAAGATGGCTGCAGTCACTTGACGGAGCAATTTTTGGAGAAGGATGTTTAGGTTGCAGGAGCCTAATTGGTCAAAAAAAAAAATTGGAATATCAGAGTCAATAGCGGCAGAATATCTGTCTAATGGACAGATTTTGTAGATTGTGAAATTCAGTATCAAATTTGTTGAAAAAAATAAGTGTTGCAGACAGTGTTTCCTAATGGCTTCAGAGGAGTTCATTTGTGAGGGCCTGTAATCTGCAAAAAAAGGCCTAATTTTAACCCCTTTTCATCTAAATAAAAATTGTGAAAAATCTAAATGAAGGCCGCCCACTGTAAACAGTATATTATGATTTAAGCTTACTGGTGGCACCAGATCTGCGGACTAGCCTTAGCGATCTTGGAACGTTCCTATGGTTCTAGAAGTTTTTATTGAATGTCTCAAAGAGACTTTTACGATTTGGCTCCTGCAACATTAACAAAAAAGTTGATGTCTCCTTCCATAAACTTGTAACATCAACATTACTGCTCTATCAAGTGCAGAAATGTTGTGAGATCTTGATCAGAGTTTGACAGTGACAATACCTTGTAAAAATATTCCAATTATGGCTTTTTGAGATATTTAAAAAGACAGTATGAGTCTTAACACCCTAGATCTAATTCTTTTGAGTTCTTGCTCACCTGTTAAAATTACTGGTATTAGATCTAGATTTAAATGGTTTGACTGTTGAGTTTAACTTGGAGAGATATTTTCAGCATTTTATTATCACTTCCCCTCATCTCTCCCCATCCCCCACCCACCCCGTCCCCTGTCCTCTTTTTATAACAAGCCATCATTTAATAGTGTGTAACAAAAATCTGTCCAGTCTGTCTTTTTTTTATTTAATTCATTCTATCCTTGTCCCCTTTCCTTCTTCCCTTGCTCCCTTCCCTCTCCCCCAACCCATCAAGGCTCATTTCCGACTCCCAATGCAAAACTAGTCTATCTACCGGAATCCGCTGGATTTATTCTAACACTCTCAGTAATATTTACCAACTTCTGTTTCAACACATCTTCCACATTCTAGCTATGATGAAATGCGTACTTTGCTTCTCTTCATTCGCCTCTTTTCACACTGACTATATCCTCTTTATCCAGCGAAGAATATAAATGAGCAACTAACCTAAAAACAGCACAATCAGTGTGTTGTGTTGTAAAGTTCTTCTTCTCCCCTCCCCCCCCCTTCCATATGCACTCACGTACTGCAGTTCATTACCTCATAAACTTTAAAAATCTCCTTTTACCCCAATTCTCTTGTAACCCTGTTCCTCTCCTCTTCACTCCCCCCCTCCTCTCCCCACCCACTGTACACAGACATATACAAACAAACAACCAACATGCAGAAACAGCCTACTGATGTGACATGGTCCAATTAAGAAAACCCATAAGCCTGTATTCTGATTATTCACATTCCAGTTTATTGAATCAGCAACCATGCTTTAGAATTTTCTTGTGATCTGGCTTGTCAGCCCTATATCACCTACAGGCACACTTTAGTTGTTCATTTAATGGTTTGTCCTTCCAGCAGTTTTCACTTTAAAAAACTAATTGATAGGACAGTCATATCTAATAAGATGAGCTCATAATTTCATCATCTCTTAGCGACTACAGATCACCAAATAGGTAAATTAGGCACACTGTAACACTGGAAAATGTCTGATATGGACTTCGATAATAGTCTCAGTGCTGGTAATGGGTTTTTGTGAATGTTTAGCATGTCTTTTGCATTTTTTGCACGGTCATACAGTAATTTGTATCCACAATTTTATAATAGGTTGCCCAGATGTGTGCTAAGGACTGTTTGGGCAAGACATGAGGCTATATTTTTTTCCCATTTAAAGGTAAGATTTTGTTTTTGATTTATAGTTTATATAAGAAAGTTGATAATGTCATTTAAATCTCTTAGTCTTGTCTATAAGTGAACCAAAGCATGAAATATCTTACCGAGCCGTGTAGAATGTCTTAACCAAATGTCTGAAAGTCCATTTTGATATGTTTAAACATTTTGTTTATTAATGCAATCATTCTATGAATGATGTTTTTAAGAAAAGATGGAAGAAAAAAGGATATTAGGCCAATGGAAATTACTGGACACTCTTTAAGTTAACAGAAAATGGGCCGATCTAGTTTGACAAATCCTTGATGTCATATAATACACAATATACCATCCAGACATGGATTACACTTGAACATTTATCCAGCATTATTTAGAGAATTTTTCTTCTGATGAAACTGCGGCAAAAGATCAAAGACGCGCGATGCCATTTTCGCCCAAGACAATTATGCAGAGTATATGAATAGTGAGGTTCTCTATTCAGTATGATGGTCAGATAAGTTACTTTTCCCGATGTTGTATCATCGGGGAAGACATCTTCCCTGTGTAACGTCGTGGCCAGCATACTCTAAATACAATCACTCACGCTATTCATATATTGACTATTAACAGTGCTTTGCGAGAAAATAAAATGTTATTCTCACCAAGCTAACACAATGATTATATTACGATCTCCAGACCACATTTATGTGGAATGAAATATTTATGTCAGTGTAATAACATCACAGGTCATTATACCTTTTCCCTGTTTTTATTAAACAAATTGTTCACTGCCTTTTCCAGCATAAAGTAAAGCATGGAATTTCTTTTAAAGGTCCTAGTAATTCATCTTGCTATGTTATGCTCCTGCGAATGCAAACACTTCGTTTCAGTTTCAGCCCACACAGTCCTCGAAACGTACACCTGTACTTACTGCTCATGTGAAAGTAGATGAATATATTCGAACTAGAATTCATTGCTTCCAAAAGCACGCCAACCAGAGAAATTGCAAAGAGAGTGTTTCTGTACTGGCCATCAAGTGCCAGACGTGGTTCAAAGATCATGGCAACAATGATAAAACACAAAGGAATGAAAGACGCTATGAAGAGTGTGGATATCATTAACACCATTTTAGCTACTTTCTGATCACGTTCAGAAGTGCCACCAAAGTTTGATTGCACCGTACATTTCATTCGCCATTTGGTTTTCTTTCGAAGTTTAAATACCAGAATCAGTGTGCAGATAATAACCGTCAGAAAGGCGGCGAGGGGAATAAACAGATTATTAATGGCGAATGTGATTTCTTCAACCTTTGCTCGATCTTCGGTGTGGACCACTCGTATTAGTGTCTTGTTTCTTTCTGGAGAAAATTTCATACCAAGTCTGTTGGCGTAATACATCGGAGAAAAGCTGAAGATTAGCACGAAGAACAGACAGACGATGATGATTGTTGTACGTTTGGCTGTCATGATGCTCTTGATCTGAAACGAAAGATTTTGACAAGTTAGATGTGTGGACAAGAGGAAGCACATTTGAAGTAACCTTTATGTGCCTTTAAAATTTCTTGAAAATATTACCTGTTTCTCCTGGATGTTCTGGACGTAAATGGCACATTACAGGAACCTGGACTACAGTAACAATAACAATAACTTCATTAGCTATACATAGTATAGCCTATATATGAGCAATCAATATAGATAAAGTATAGCAATTACAATACCTCAAGCATAACATACAGAGGTGCCAAAAAAAAATATGAGAGCACGCACACAGTTTCATGCTATGATTTTACACGAGATCTGCGGTTATCAAATATCTACAGAAGCAACACAAACCCAATTATTTACAGCTCTCTATAAAGTTCCTTTCGAAGTGGATACCTTAGAATGATCATGTCTGTAAAATTGAATGAGTTCAAGACTAGCATGAAATCAGAGAAATTATGTCAGGAAAAGCCAATAAAACAAAAAATAATGAAAAGGAGCTGATTTTTAAGGGTCGATATATATTTCGGGGCGGGGGAGGGGGGGGGTGAATAGCAAAATAGTTAAAATGTGAGATGTCCTCTTTCGAAACAGGACCACACTGCTTACACTACAACTTCAGAAAAGACCAAAGCACTCATTGCTCGACGGAGCCTACTTCGCTTTTTCAGAAGTTCAAAATGATATAGGCCCATCAAACAGAAACACACTGACGAGGATTCCTCATTGTATAGAAATAATCATATAACACCAAACCACCCCAGCAGAAGTAGTGAAATTCAGCCCTGAATTTGTAAAAAAAAATAAATTTTGAAGGCAGAGTTTCCCAATGGCTTCAGCTGATATTATTTGTGCCAGCCTTTGATTCGCAAAACAACGCCAAACGATATAAAATATTTTTTTTAATTCTGTCTGAAATTGAAATTCTTTAGACACACTAACCTCAGCCGATTACTGCTGTGAATCTATGCATGGAATAGCAACATTGGCATCAAAAGATGTGTTATTTGAGTCATTTCTTTTATAAATGGCAAACAACCTGAAATCCATCCAGTCATTGATGTCTAATAAAACTTCCAGGAAACAGAAATATGTCAGCATCTGCCACTAGTCTTCTCGAATAGCAGATTGTATTACAGCAACATGCATACCAAACACTTGATTTTTTCCACATTCAGCGGAGGAAAATTAACTATCAACTCGAAACCAACATCTCATATTTCAGGCTGGGTGGGGATACGTATTCATTTGATATGAAATAAGAAAAGGTGAGATAAGATACATTTTATTTGTTAATGTAGGCACACTGTTTTATTCACATACCCAAAATACATAAGACAGAGACTTGTAACTAAACTGAATAACACACACACACACACACACACACACACACATACACACACACACACACACACACACACACACACACACACNACACTTACATGATGCACACACACACACACACGCACACAAACACACACGTACATGCATGCACACACATACACACACACACACACATAATACACACACATGTACATGCACACACATACACATACATACACACACACAAAACACACACACACACCTGCTTATACATACACAAGTATACATACATGCACATGCGCGCTTGTACATAATACAGTATGTGCAGCATTCAGCAGAAGTCTTAGCTCAGCAAGGAGCTTTGGTTCCAGTCACATGTATTAAACACAGAAACTGTGCTCCCAGGCCCCAAACGGAGACACCAATTCATGAGATGTACACTCACCCACCTATTTACTCACTGTCACCCCACCCAACTCTACCCTCCCACCCCCTTCTCCCTCTCCTTCGCCAGCCCCCAAAAGACACACATCAACCCAACACAATAATAGCACGTGAAAACCTGATGGCAAGAATGAAGGCCGTATTTCTTTCTACTGCATAAAACGAGTTCTGTTACCGCCAGGTCCGTTGTCTTGAAAAGTCAGACTATGTACCAAGAGAGCAGGTCCTTTAAATAGTTGTGTTTTTTTTAATGTCACTTCTACAGCGAGGGAACGGTTACAGCTGGCAAAAACTCAATTAATAAATCCATAAATGCTAGGATATTCACGTACTTCTCAAAAATAAAAAGCACACTGGCCAGGAACAAACAATTCGACATCAACTGCAGTTGATGGATTGTCCAGTGGAAAAAAAACTGGCACAGAACATTATAAGACTCACTAAGATAGTGACCAATATATTTTTTGAGCAGCTGCTAGGAAACGGAAACTTTATGGCTTCTGCAACTGGTCAGTGAGACGTGAATTCTTAAGGTAGATCCAGGTAAACTTAAAGGTTGCAGGAGCATAACTGGTAAATAAAAGTGGACTATTAGAATCCGTTTTAATATCTGTCCAAATCTGTGTAGAAATAATCATATAACACGAAACCACAACGCAGAAGTTGTAAAATTCAGTTCCAAATTTGTTTTTTTTTTTAAAAAGAAATGTTGCAGGCAGTGTTTCGCAATGGCTTCAGCTGCTTGTATTTGTGCAGGCCTGTGATCTGCAAACGAAGGCAAGATTTTTAACCCCTTTCCATTTAAATTAAAGTTGTGAAAAATCTAAAGAAGGCACCCCCACACTAAACAGTATATATTTTGAGCACATTGGTGGCACCAGACCTGCAGACTAATTTTGGCCATCTCGGAGTGTTACTGAGGTTCAAAAAGAAAATTTTATCACTGGCTCATATAGGCTTTTACAATATGGCTCCTGCAATCTAGAGGCGTGGCATTTCCACACCCAGGAGTTTTGTTTTTTTTTTTATACTAGAGGATGGGATGGGAGGGTAAATCACCAACAATCTAAAAGGCTGTTTTGACACAAAAAATGGAAAAAGAAACGAGGCTCTTTTTTGAGGGTGGGCTGGGGTGAGGGAGAAGGTGGTAGATGTGCAAAAAGTTCACAGTGGAGGGAATGGAAAATTGCGAGTAATGAAAGTAGACAAATTAAGAATAACGCCTAACCTTCAGAGGCATAGTTATACACATACATCTCTCTAGGGCGACCAGAGCAGTGATCCAGCTCGTAATCCGTGTGAAGACAACATGAGGCCACCCGGAGGTCAGAGACTGAAAGTCGAAGGAGTCGAACGGCAGATCCAGTTTGTGGAAAGCTGGATTAAAACAGATGACGGTCCACAGCAGAGGCACGAGGCAACCTAAGTCCGAGACAGCTAAACCTGGAAAATGCTAGCAAATCAGTGTTTTTGATAAACTTGGAGAACTAACGGTTTCATTACCCTGAGACACAAACTGGCACGAGTATATAGATAATATAATTTGCTTATTCAGAAGCTGCTGTAGACGATAGCATTTTGCCATATCAATAAAAATCGAAAGCTTAGGGTTTGTCAGTCTGTATTAGGTGTCATTGTCAACTTATGAAAACGACCGTGTCGGCGTCATGCGTCGTGGGACATACTCTGACTTTACATACTGTAATCTATACAAATATTTAAATCTTGTATAATAGATAGTGCTCATTTTGTGCGAGGCCAAACGTCAGTATTGCCGCTCTAAATCGACGTGAAACTTGCGATTAGTCTTCCTTTTGTACAGAGCACATTTATTTTATGGGTCTCAAACATCACTATGACCTTTAAGTTTTTCAAGAGCTTATTTTCAAACATCCATCTGTTTGTTCTCTTTTTCACTTCACGTGATCTCAAAGGTCTCGCGTGAAAGGTTAAAGCCTCTTTTCATTAGCTGACAAGAAGATTGGACCTTCGTGTCATCAGCAACCGGCCTTGGAAATAAATGCATAAACTGAAAATAATTTATTAGACTAGTCTGCAAAAATGTAAGAAACTTGTGGGGTCAAGATATGTTATAAAACTTTAAAGGCTAGACTATGTTGTATTTTTATTGGACATTGTTTGTTTAAAAATGTTGTTTAGACTTTTTACTGATAATTGAGTAGCCCGGTCGCTTATGTCGCTTCTATTAATCTGTGTTTGTATCTTACTTGAATGTATGTGTGTGTACTAATGCTGTTCAATAAACTTGTTCACTTGTTGTCAGCTTGTTAACTTGGTACTAAAGTGAGCGCAGATTTTCTGTAGATAGGGTGAATTTGTAGAATTGGTAATCTGCATCTGTTCTAGTTAAATCTATGCACAGCGTGGGCAAACTATGCATGGCTTTCAGTTTCTCCAAGCAAAATTTGCGTGGGTTTTGTCTAGTATACAAAATATCTGTGAAGCATTAATTTGATCTAGATATTTCAGAAGTGCCATTTTTTGTGTTTTAGAACTATTTGTGTCGTTAAGGACTATAAACCATTTGCGTTTTCATCACGACGTCTTTGCATTTTCTTCAGGACAGTCCTCGCAAACAACATAACAATTACTGACATTAGTTATCTAGAGTAAAAATGTTACGACAATATTTCTCATCCTATTGTTCCTGTTTCTTTACTCCTTCTTTCTTTCTCTCTCTCTCTTTCTATCTTTCCTTCTTCTTTCTTTCTTTCTTTCTTTCTTTCTAATTTTTTTATTTGTTTGTTCAGGTTTGTTTTTGTCTTTGCGTTCTTTCTTTCGTTCGCTCGCTAACTCGCGTGCTTGTTTCCTTGCTTGCTTTCTTGCTTGCATGCTTGTTTGTTTGACTGGTTAAACTTACCTTTGCCAGCCTGTCTATTTCTTGTCATAACAGTTTCATTCAGTTTCTCTTTGATAAATTGACAACGTACCTAATAGACTGATATTAACCGGATCCTTCAATCCTTGCTTGACAAAACAGATGATGTTGATTATGTTAGTGACTGTGCCAAAGCAGGCGACTATTCCGAGGACAAATGTGACAAATATCCACAGAAACATGTCAAAAGCTTCATCGCTTATCAAGTCATTTTCTGACACAAAGATATTTGTAGTCGCATCCATAATCTCTGATACTACGAAAGTACTATCTGAAGCCGTCGGTAGCAGTATGATCTTGGAAGTATTTATAAAGCGTCCGTGTTATACTCATGAATGTAAGCCCAGATTAAGCCTGGAGACAAGATATTTGTTACACATTGTAGAAATGATGTAATTTATTGTGCTGACACTAGAATAATTTGTGACCAGAACTATGATAGTTAGTTTTCAAACTTCAGTTTCCGCTGACCATGTTAAGTAATTAGATGTTTGATGAAACAGTGAGTAAAAGAAAATCTGTAGGTTTAAAAGACATTCGTTGGCAGGTATGGGGGTGGGAGTGAGGAAACGTACCAATACAAGAAGAACAGTACCCAGTGATTTTATAAATAAGGTCACATTATGGAATATTTAATGCACAAGTAATGTTTGTTTATGATTGCTATTTTCATCGTCTCTCCTCATACTGGGTGCTGCCATGTGTATGCAAAATGGAATTATCATGTCAGTTCGAAGACTAGACTATACTAATTTAATCTCTTAAAAGCTGGGCATCTGTATATGCAATCATGTAAATTTTGCTTTTAGCATAATCATTTTGCAATGTTTCTTCTCTGTGATAGACACATTGTGACTGCTCCACATCTATCAATGTGTTAAACAAATATATTACAACTCCCATTTCCCTGTATCGTTTCAGCTTTGGTTTGCTACGGCATAATTTTACTTGGCTGAAAAAAATAGTGTGCAATTATTAACCCACACCTGTTTGAATAGATAAAGGCAATTGCTTGTCAGTCAATGTAAATGCTACTTTACCTACGTTCAGGAACTTCTGGATACGCATTATTTATATATTCAGAATAATAAGACTAGACAGATCTCACAATAATTTATAAAGCCTTCCATCGCAGGTATCCTCAGTATTTCCAGTATCCTCAGTTCTTCTCCGATTACCGCTCCTTTGGATATTCTAATTTTTAGCATAAAGGTATGACTAAGCTAACACCGTCATCTACAATACTAAATTGTATACTATGATAATGATGATAATAATACTTATTATTCATATGCCGTTTATATAGCGCTCACTCCCCCACTGTGAGCCGTGGTACATTATTTTCATACATACATACATACATACATACATACATACATACATACATACATACATACATACATACATACATACATACATACATACATACATACATACATACATACACACGCACATCGGCCTAAATGAAACAGAATTAGTATTTTGACCGTAGTGATCTAGCCGTTGAATAAAGTTCCTGTAAAAGTTATACACTGTCTATCTTTTCTTTTGGCATTTCTCTCTCAGAACATGCCCTCATTACTAGTATTTGATTGTGCGTCAAAAAGTCATAATCCAGACTAGCGATGTTGTTCATTTGGATTGTCCATTCCAGAGATACATCTTCTGATCAGCTGTATGCACTATAACATTATGTCCACTGGCAATGCCTCGCTTTCTCACCCATCACCTTCTTCCTGTTTGCGCCACTATTTCCAGTTACTTTCCCCCTTTATTTAATATTCTGATTTATATGGCCAGACTTATTCAGGTGCTAAGCTAGATTATTCCATTTCTAATACTAAACTATTTTTGTGACTTTATGCAATGTTCTACTGTCTAGTGTCGTCGTACTTAAAGACTGCTATACCTGCATAGCCGTGTCTCGCCATAAGCAGTCTGTGAGAATAAAGCTTTGACTACTGTCTTTCTGAATGTAATATTCTAGAGATTCTACATATTTGCGAGGAAATATTCCACAGAGTCACATCCACATGTCATCACACTGCACTTAAGTAATTAACGTGTTCAGATTTGTTAATCGTCATTAATTATGACATTTCTGTTTGTCTAAACTGAGAAAAAAACCATACTACGAAAGGCAAGGTAGAAACATTTACTAATGCAACATGTTTATTATTATGATAAAACATTATGCATTATAGCATCGGCAGTACTCCGTGTTTTGCCATACAGTCTCCACCGCGACTGAATTAAGCTGAGATCACTTGGCCATCGGTAGACGAGCGCATGAAATAACACTGAATATGCCATCAAACAACTGTAGCCAACCTTCCAACAACAGCTTCTAGAATAAATGTCAGTAATTAGAAGCTGGGAACTATTTGGAGCACATGACCACGGGCTATTAGAACTAGGTGCCTCGTGCTATCCCAGAGACAACGAATGACCTTGTAGAAGCATTCATCGACACCGTCCTCAAAAATATTCAGATTCCGGCTGTCAGTGAAGAAAGAAACGGCAACTCTGTTCTGAAATGCAAACAATGTGCTACTCATGGACTCGCATGGTCAGACAGTGGGCATTTTGATTAAATTGCAAATAAAGTAATACTGTTTGTTTTGCTCGTGTTTGGGGGAGGGGGACACTCAGAGGGGAAGGGGGAGGGGAGGAGGAGAGTAGGATGATGGATTTTTAGCGCTGAGATCTGTTCTTCTCTTCAGGGTCTGTATTTTCAGCGATCTCTGGGACGCTACTTACCGAATGTTTAAACATACAGTATAATACTTTTGTAATCTCGATCTAGACATCATTTTGAGCAAGTCTACTCTTTATTTGCCCTTTAGCAAACATGTGAGAACGAAAATATTGTTGATCATTAGAATATCTGTGACTTTCTGAGCTGTACATTTAAAGTAAGTCTATTACCCCTAGCAAGTTACGAAAATCGCAAGCGTTCTGATAACTTGAACAAGTCAATAAAGGCTTTCCTTTCTATTTTGTTTTATTCTTTTGGAGCCTATTCTTTCTTTTGGGGACATTTTGTTATGTTTTACTCCTTAGTCGTAAAGTCATTCTTACTGTTTGTTATCACCAAGGGATTTGATGTTTTGTAATCTACCGTCTAGTCTAGAGAATTAGTTTTAAAACCTAAATTTTGCATGCTGATGTCATGTCTTATCAAAAGTTTTAGGATTGCGCCTTGTGTAAAGTCATGGCACTTATGAATAACATTTATCACTACAAAATTCGTCTGTATGTTCGAATGTTGCCATATTTGAAATGTTCACAGATTCTGTATAGAACTAGAAACCTTAGTTTGCATAAAACTTGATCTCTTTACAAAATCATGGACTCTGATTGCGAATTCTAGTTTTTAGGTACTTCCGGATTATATGAAATTTGAAAAAAGCAATAATTTGACACACTTTTAAATTTTAAAACCGGGTTTCCCAAGCACGTCGTGATTT
>JAWQUT010000159.1:389388-404241 GCA_033807755.1 Ellobium chinense
GTGAGGCCACCCCGAGGTCAGATATTGGAATTCGACGGAGTCGAAGGGCAGATCCAGTCTGTGGAAAGCTGGATTGTAACAGATAACGGTCCACAGCAGAGGCACGAGACAGCCTAAGTCCGAGACCGCTAAACCTAGGGAAAGGCAATAAATCAGTATTATTAACAAACTCAGAGAACTTACGGTTTCATTAACTTGAAACACAAACTGGCACAAGTATTGAGATAATGTAATCTACTTATTCAGAAGCTGCTGTAGACTGAAGCATTTCATTATGTCAATAAATCGAAAGCTGAAGGTTTTGTCAGTCTGTATTGGGTGTCATTATGAACTTGTGAAAACGACAGTATCGGTGCCATGCATCTTGGCTCTATATTGACGTGAAACTTACGATCCGCCTTCCACTTGTACTGAACACGTTTATTTTATAGGTTTCAAACATCACCATGACCTCTAAGTTTTTTAAAAGCTTATTTTGCAAACGTCCATTTATTTGTTTTCTTTTTCACTCGAAGTGATCTCAAAGATCTATTGTAAAAAAGGCAAACCCTTTTTTCAGCAGTTGACAAAAGGATTGGACCTTCGTGTCATCAGCAATCGGAATACGAAATATATTACATAAAAAGAAAACGTTTTATTAGACTAGTTTGCTAAAATGTAAGAATCTCATAAAGTCAAGTTAGGTTGTAAAACTTAAATCATTATCTTGTTTTTATTGGATGTTGTTTGGACTTTTAACTAATAATTGAGTAGTCCGGTCGCTCATGTCCCTTCTATTAATTTGTGTTTGTATCTGTATGTTCTCGCTTGTATTTGTACTTTTCTGCTGTTCAATAAACTTGTTAATTTGTTTTTAACTTGTTAACTTCTTAGCTAAATTGAGCGTAGATTTTCCGTAGATCGGGCGTATAATAGTTAATCTCATCTGCTCCAGTTAGATCTATGAATAGTGTGGGCAAATTATGTAATGGCTTTTAGTTTCTCCAAACAAAATGTGCGTGGGTTTTATCTAGTGTTTATAATATCAGTGCAACATTAATTTGGTCTTCATATTTCAGAAGTGTCATGTTTTATTGTTTAGATCTATTTACGTCATTAATGACAATAATGCATCACTATATTTTCATCACGACAGTCTTCGCCGTTTTCTTCAGGACAGTCCTCACAAGAAACATAACAATAAAATTACTGGCATTAGTTACCTAGAGTAAATATGTTACGACAACAAGCGTCTTTATTTTGTTATCCCATTGGTTACTGTTTCTTTGCATCCTCTTTCCTTCCTTCTATCTCTCTTTCTTTCTTTTTTCTTTCTTTCTTTCTTTCTTTCCTCCCTTTCTTTCTAAGCAGCTAATTTTTTTTTTTATTTCTTGGGTTTTTTTGGTTTTGTTTTTTTTTGGGGGGTCTTTTCGTTCTCTTGGGTTTTTTTCTGCCTGCTTGTTTGCTTGCTTGCTTGCTTGTTTGCTTGCCTGAAGAATCTCACACTTGCCAGCCAGTATTTCTGTTGTCATAACAGCTTCATTCACTCTTTCTTTGATAAATTAACAACATACTTAATAGACTTATATTAACCGGATCCTTCAATCCTTGCTTGACAAAACAGATGACGTTGATAATATTCATGACTGTGCCAGAACAGGCGACTATTCCGAGGACAAAGGTGAGAAATATCCACAAAAATACGTCAAAGGCCTCATCGTTTATCAAGTCATTTTTTGACACAACGATATTTGTAGTCGCATCCATAATCTCTGATACTGTGAAACAGCTATCTGAAGCAGTTGGTAACAGTATGATCTCGGAGATCGCAGAGCATTTATGTTATACTCATGAATGTAAGCCCAGATGAAGTCTGGAGACAAGATATTAGTCATACATAGTAGGGATAATGTGGTTTATTATGCTGCCACTAGAATGATTTGTGAGCAGAACTATGTCAGTTTGTTTTCAAACTTTAAATTTAATTTCCGCTCATCGTGTTCACTAATTAGATGTTTGATGAAACAGCGAGTAAAAGAAAACCTGTAGATTAAAAAGACATTCGTTGATAGATATCGTGGTGGGAGTGAGGAAACGTACCAATACAAGAAGAACACCACCCACTGATTTTATAAATGAGGTCATATTATAGAATATGTCATGCACAAGTAATGTTTATTTATGATTGCTACTTTCATCATCTCTCTTCATTTTGAGTACTCATATGTGTATGCAAAGTGGAATCATTATGTCAGTTCGAAAACCATCCCAATTTAATCTCTTAAATTCCGGACATCTGTGTATGGAGTAATGTTAATTTTGCTCTTAACATACTTATTTTGCAGTATTTCTTCTCTGCGGTAGACACGTTGTCGCTGCTCCACATTTATCAATGAATTGAACACATATAATATTACAACTCCAATTTCTTTGGATCGTTGGATCTTTGTTTTGTTACAGCATAAAAATACATGGCTGAAAAATATAATGTTTAATTATTTTCCCACAACTATTTGAATAGATTAAGGCAATTATTAAAATTTGTCAGTCAATATAAATGCTACTTTACCTATGCTCAGGAAGAGCTAGATACACATTACTTTTCATTCAGAATAATGTCACTAGACAAATTTCTCAAAACAAAAATTATAAACCCTCCCATCACAGCTTTTCGCATTTCTTCTCCGACTATTTCTAATCTCCAGTACAAAGGTACGACTGAGCTATTATTATTATGCAGTTTAAAAAGCGCTCAGTCCCCACGGTGGGAGCTTTACAAAACTGGTATAGTATTTTCATGCACGCACACGTGGACACACACACACACACACACACACACACACACACACACACACACACACACACACACACATACACACACACACACTGCAGCGGCCTAAAAAAAAACAGATTCTTTTAAACGTAGTGGTCTAAATGTTTAATAAAGTTTCAGTAAAAGTTATATAATGTTTTGCATTTCTTGTGGTGTTTATATCTCAGATCATGCCCTCATTATTATTATTTGGTTGTGCATCACAGAAAAATGTCCCTGGCGAGCGATGTTGTTCATTCGGACTTTCCATTCAACGGATAAATCCTTTGATCAGATGTATGCAACACAAATTGTGTCTACCGTCAGGTTCTAGCTCTCTCACCCATCACCTTCCCCCTGTTTGAGCCACCATTTCCACTCACGTTCTCGTTTTCTTTTTTTATTTAAATGCCCAGACTTACTTATGTGCTAAGCTAGATTACTGTATTTCTAATATCAGAATAGCTTTATCATTTTATGTCATGTCCCGCTGTGTCTCGCCAGGAGCAATCTCTGATAATAAGCCCCTGACTTCTGTCCCTCTGAATGTAACAGTACGGGCTCTGCATATTTGCAAGGAAATATACCACAGAATCACATTCACATATCAACACACTGCACTCCAGTAATTCATCATGTGTTGAATCTGTTAATCATAAGTAACTATGACATTTCTGTCTCTCAAAGCTGAGAGGAAGTCATGATACTAATTCAACATGTTTATTATGCAAATAAAAATCAATCCGCAAATTGATATAGAGCCTGATTCCAGTTTCTCATTCGTGACCTGATTCAATTTCATGCTATGAGTTCTTATGTTAGAGGCTATAGGAGTGTTAAGTCTGTATTGTATTCATTACACTTCCTTGTCACCTTATTTCCTTCAGCCTTCACTGAATGCCGTTTTCATCTACATTAGTCTAGACTAGATGGTAAACTACGAAAATCAAGTTCTTTCTAGTAACCGGTGAAAGCCCACGGCAAGACTGACATTTAAATTAAAAAGGAAGTCAAACTTAACAATATTTCAAAACCAAAGACTAGACCATAACAAAATGAGATAAAATAGAGAAACAACGCTTGTGTTGACTATTTTCGACTAATCAGAACGCTTGGATTTTCGCAACTTGCTCGGATCCTACATAGACTTGCTTTGGGTTTGTAGCAGAGAAAGTCATGCGGTAGTTTTCGGTGATCTATAGAGGACAATTGTTTACATACAGGAGGTAAATGGACAACATTAATTTCCTTCTTCCATTTATTTGCTAAAGAGCAATTAGTAACAAGGAAGTAAAACCAGACCTTCTCAAAATGATTTTTGATCCACATTCGATACGTTCAAACTATTGAGAAGTAGAGCATCGGCAATCCCCGGAAAAAAAAAACCCCAATCATTGCTTGAGATCATATCGCTTAAACACAAGCGCTGTCTGTTTACTACTGAGTAGTGTGTAATCCTCCTGCATGACACACGAGCAACATGACAAAGTAACAATTCAAGTGATACGATTGGAGGGTTTTACCATGTTCACCGCACAGTGCTGACTTGGTTGTTTCAGATCATTATCTGTTCGGGCTCAACATTATTCCGGAACGTAGTTCAACACTGATGATGCTGATGTTGCAAACATGCAAGGATATCTATAGTGACGCACTTTTTGGAAGAGGATGTTCATGCGCTCGTGCACTGATGGGAAAAGTGCATCAGTCTCGCTGGCGATTATGAGGAAACGTAACAGAGCAATGCTGGTAACCCGTGCATGATTTTCATGTATCGTAATAAATAGCTTGCATTAGTTAATGTGTGTACCTTACTTCTTTATTTCTCGAACATCTTTTAGACCAAACGATCTATACTGACGCCAGCCATCCACATTTTTTAAATGCCAATTACAGGACTTTGACCTCATGAAGCCAATCTGGCACCCCTTCATAGCCGACTGTTCAAAGAATGTTTCTGGCAAACATGAGGGTCAATTGAACCAAAAAAAAATGGAACAGGTCCTTGGGAGTTTTAAAAATCCATTCCCTTTACATTCTGAGACAAGAGATATACCGCTGCTGACCAAAAAATGTGAGTGATTCGTACAGCAAATTTCAGCGAAGTTGGTGTAAGAATAAATTCACATGCCGGTTACAAAAAAAAAACAAAACAAAAAAATCGTATTTTATTACGCTTTTGTGCCGTCCCTATAGCGATATGAAATGCAAGAGGTGTATGTTGTGATGATTTCTACATTCAGCCGCGAACTGCCTTTACAGTGGCTGTTTGAGAATTACTAGATTTAAGAGATTAACAGAGGAATTTTTATGAAACAAAAGTATTTGAGTAAAATATATAAAAGACCAGGAATTCTTAACCTTTATTCGCAAGTGGTACAAAAAGAAAGGACTAATCAATCAGTTAGACTAGCTAAATTAAAATCGCTAATATTTTAGCTTCCAGGAATTCTACTATTGCCATTTTTTGTTTCGTTGTGGGGAGCATTCTTTTTTTTAGCTTTTTTGTTTCGTTTATTTTGTAACTTTCTGAAAGTAGAGAACTAAATCGAAGAGTCATTTCCGAAAATCGTTATTTCCCATATGCATGGATGTATTCAAATTTTGGAGGGCATGTCGAGAATTCAACGTATTTGATGCACTTGCACTATAAATACACACTTTTTAATGGAGAAAAACAGAGCTATAAGGCCAATTAAAAACCCCTGTATACTTCCATATATTGACAGAAAGTGGATAGATCTAATCTGACAAACCCTTGATAACATATAATACACAATATATCATTCAGACAGGGCCTACACCTGGTCATTTTACCAGGATTAGAGGATTTCCACACTGTGTACCTATTTTTTTAACAATAAACTGCGGTAAAAGATCTCCGACGTGCGATGCCATTTTTTGCAATGACAGTCATGCTGAGAATATGAATAGTGAGGTCGACTATTCAGCTTAAGGGTCAGATAAGCTATGTTTCCTCACTTTGTATTATCAAGGGAGACATCTTTCCTTTAAGGCGTCCTGGCCAGCAGGTGATAAATGCAATCACTTACGCTATTTATATATAGACTATAAACAGGGCTGTGCGAGAAAATAAAATTTTATTCCCACCAAGCTAACACAATGGGTATATACGATCCCGTTTCTCTCCAGAGTATATTCATGTGGAATGCAACACTGCGTCAGTGAATACGATCACAGGATATTAGACCTGTTCTTGCAGTTTTTCATTTAACAAAATTGTTCACTGCCTTTTCCAGCATAAAGTAAAACACTGTTTTTCTGTTGGAAAGTCCTAGTAATTCATCTTGCTATGTTATGCACCTGCGCATGCAAACATTACTCTTTCAGTTTCAGCCCACACAGTTGTCTAAATACACACTTGTACTTACTGCTCATATGATAATAGATGAATATATTCGAACTAGAGTTCAGTGCCGTCAGAAATACACCAACCAGAGACATTACAGAGAGAGTATTTCTGTATTGGCCATCAAGTGCCAGACGTGGCTCAAAGAGCATGGCAACAATGATAAAACACAAAGGGATGAATGAAGCTATAAAGAGTGCGGATATCATTAACACCATTTTAGCCACTTTCTGATCACGTTCAGAGGTGGCATCGAAGTTTGATTGCACAGTACATTTCATTCGCCATTTAGTTTTATTTTGAAGTTTAACCACCAGAATCATTGTGCAAATAATAATCGTCAGAAAGGCGGCGAAAGGAATAAACAGATTATTAATGGCGAATGTGATTTCTTCAACCTTTGCTCGATCTTCGGTGTGGATCACCCGTATTATGGTCTTGTTTCTTTCTGGTGAAAATTTCATGCCGAGTCTGTTGACGTAGTACAAAGGTGAAAAGCTGAAGATTAGCACGAAGAACAGACAGACTATGATTATTGTTGTACGTTTGGCTGTCATGATGCTCTTGATCTGAAACAAAATATTTTGACACGTCAGATGTATGGACAAGAGAAAATCAAAATTGAAGTCATCTTTGTCACCTGAATCGTTTTGCCTACGTGCATCTGAAACTTCTTGAAAACATTGCCTTTTTTATTCCTCCTTGATGTTCTGTATGTAAATAGCATGTACATTAGAGAACTTGGACTACGCTTACCAAATATCTACAGGAGCAAAACAAACCTAACGGTTTTCAGCTCTGGTACCGACCATATTGTATCATACGCCACGGAAAGTCTGGAAACTTAAACTAACTAAACAAATTGCAGGGAATTACGAATCTTACGAAACAGATACCTTAAAATGATAATGTCAGTAAAATGGGATGAATTCCAGACTAGCGCTGTGATGAGAGAAATTAATATCAGGACAATTCAGGGAAAGAAAATATAGTGTTCGCATATGCAGTTTCTCTATGCTCGAAGTGAGTAGTAGGTGTCGTAAAGACCAAATTACTCTAAATGATGTGTTGGCTCTTACATGGAAGGATAAATGAGAAATCAGTGGACATAATTAGCAAATAATTCCAATTCAGATGGTTCAATCTTCAGAGTCACTGGATGCTTTAGTATTAATATGAAGTACAGCTGACTTCTAGTTGTAAAAAACGTGAGAAGCTGACAAAATCTAGAACTATACTAATATATAGTGCTTTATGTGAGTGAGAAAGGAATCTTCATGTGTTTTTGTTTGATGGATTGATCCCATCCTCGAATAAGACCGAAACACTAATTTTTCGGCCTGTCAGATGAATGCTTAGGTCTAAATCTCGGCTGGAATCAGCCCATCAAAGAGAACCACTGATGAGAATTATTTCTCTGTCTGAAACTAAAATTATTTATACACACTATCATCAGCCGGCTATTGCAATGGATTTATGCACGAACTAGGAGCTTGACATCAGTAAATGTCCTATTTCTTATAAATGACAAGACAAACAAGCTGAAGTCCATATCTTGACATATTAAAACAGTTACTGGCTTCCAGTAGAAGTGCCAGTCAACATAAATATGTCGGCATCTGTCACTGGTCTTCACGAGTGACAGATTATATTAAAGACACATTCACTTCAAAAGCTTGATATTTTCATTCTCGGCGAAGGAAAACTGATAATTAGCCCTCTGCATGCATCTCATATTTTTTTTCACCAGATATGAAATAAATTATTCCTTTCTAAATCATTTTTTCATAATTTTCAGCTGGTTTATTTCAATAAAAAATTTGTTTGTCACCATTTTGAATGCTTCTCAGGCCATCGTTTCCTTGCCTTCCAAAATGTCATCTTCAAGAAGTTTGTGAATGTCAAGTCCGACAAACATCCTTTCTTTAATTTTTGCCCCACTAATGTCTGGAAAGGTATCTTTCAGATAAAGAAACGAGGCCCCTGTTTGGTTTGAGGAGGGGGGAGATGGAGGAAGGCGGTAAGGAGACTGGTGGAGATGTACAAAGAGCATACAGATGGAGAAAGTGGGAAATAACGAGTAATGAACATTGGTAATTTTTTATGATTGACATCTAACCTTGAGCGGCATGGTTATACACAGACATCTCTCTAAGGCGATGAGAGCAGTGATCCAGCTCGTGATCCGTGTGAAAACAACGTGAGGCCACCCGGAAGTCAGATATTGGAAGTCAACGGAGTCGAAGGGCAAATCCAATCTGTGAAAAGCTGGATTGTAACAGATGACAGTCCACAGGAGAGGCACGAGACAACCTAAATCAGAGACAGCTAATCCTGGGGAAGGCAATAAATCAGTGCTTTTAACAAATTCGGAGAACTGACGGTTTCAATAACCTGAGACAAGTTTGCACAAGTATAGAAAGAATGTAAACTAAATTGGTAGTTTGAAGCTGTCGTAGACTACAGTATTTCGCCGTATCAATAAATCAAAACTGAGTTTTGTTAGTCTGTATTAACTGTTATTATCAACCTGTGAAACTGTGAAATCGGAACTCTGCTGAGTATATTACAAGCCAGACAGCAGTGTCAGAGGTATGCGTCTTGGGACGTACTCTAAAAATACATAGCACATCCATACAAATATGTAAATCATGTATTTAAACACCATTCTAAATTTTGTATGAGTATCGCTGCTCTAAATCGACTTGAAACTTGGGATTAACCTACATTTTGAACTAAACACGTTTATTTTCATGGTAGTTTTATAAGTAGATTACGTCTGTACACATCGAAGGTTCTATCGTAGTAATCCAATGGAAAAACACTTACATTTCTAAAGGCCTTTCAATGCAACCTGCGCATCATCGTCAGGTTTAATGAGCCCTTTGGTCTTTCGCACCGGGTTTGAGTTGTGTTTTGCTCTGTTGTTGTATGTACCTCTTGTAAGTGAATGATTTATTCATTAAGGCTGACGATGATGCGCAGGTTGCATCAAAAGGCCTTCAGAAATGTAAGTGTTTTTCCATTGGTTTACCACGATAGAACCTTTGATGTGTACAGACATAATCTACTTATAAAACTACCATGAGCATTAGTAATGTCTATATGACCATCATCTACAATATCTCAAAATGCACGTGTATTTTATTGGATTGAAACATCACTTCTAAGTTTTCAATTGCTTATTTTACAAATGTTTATCAGTGTATGCTATCTTTATTTCACGTCACTTCAAAGGTCACCTGTAAAAGGTCTGGCAAACCCTCTTAACACTGAATGACAAAAGAATAGGACCTTCGCATCATTGGCAACCGGGCCAAGAAATAAATACATAGACAGTAAATATTTTATTAGACCTTGTCTGCTAAATTATAAGAAACTTATGGAGTCGAATAATATTATAAAGCTTAAAAGACTATGTTGTTTCTTATTTGACACTGTACTAAAAAAACACATATTGTTTCGGTTTTTAAGTAATAACAAAGTAGCCCTGTCACTTATGTCGCTCCTATCGTAAGTTTCGCCATTTGTAGGAGGTTTTATATCTACGTCTTATTGTTTGAATGTACTACAGTATTAAATAAAGTTGCTAACTTATTGTTAACTTGCTAACATTGTTAGCTAAAGTGAGCCCGTATTTTCCATGAATGGGGCGGGGGGGGGGGGAAGTAATTATTAAATTGTTCAGCTGCATTTATTCTTGCTACTACGGGTGAGTTATTTTTGGAGATTTTTAAAATTCTCCACGTCAAATTTGCATAGGTTTTATCTAGTTTACAAAATATACAATATTATACAATATATAATAAAGAATACAAAATGTTCCTGCTGCATTTGAATTTGATCTTTCAGAAGTGTCATGGTTCGTGTTTTAAGGGACGATAAATTATAATCCATCACTGCATTTTCATCATAAGTCTTCAGAACGTAACCAATTACTGGCACTAGTTACTAGACTGAAAATGTTACGACAACAAGCGTCTTTCTTTCTTTCTTTCTTTTTTCTTTCTTTCTTTCTTTCTTTTTTTTCTTTCTTTCTTTCTTTCTTTTGTTTCTTTCTTTCTTTCTAATTATTTCTTTGCTTCTTTATTTCCTTTTATGTCTTTTCGTTTGCTCTTTTTTTCTGCTTGCCTGCTTGCTTGCTTGCTTGCTTGCTTGCGTGCTTGCTTGCGTACTTGTTTGCTTGCTTGTTTGCATGCTTGCTTGCTTGCTTGATTGTTTGCTTGATTGTTTGCTTGATTGATTGATTGCTTGTTTGTTTCATTAAGGAATTTTACATTTGCCAGCCAGTTGTTGTTTGTTTTTTTTCGTTGGTGTAATAACAGTTTCATTCACGCTTTCTTTTGTAAATTGACAACATACCTAACAGACTTATATTAACCGGATCCTTCAATCCTTGCTTGATAAAACAGATGATGTTGATAACGTTCGTGACTATGCCAGAACAGGCGACTATTCCGAGGACAAAGGTCACAAATATCCACAGAAACATGTCAAAGGCTTCATCGCTTATCAAATGATTTTTTGACACTAAGATATTTGTAGTCGTATCCATAATTTCTGGTACTATGAAAGAGCCACCTGAAGCACTTGATAGCATTCATAGAGCAGTCATGCTATACTCGTGAATGAAAGCCCAAATTATGCCCAGAGACAAGATATTAGTCATACATAGTAGTGATAATGTAGATTATTATGCTGCCACTAGAATGATTTGTGACCAAAACTATGTCAGTTAGTTTTCAAACTCTAATTTCCGCTCACCTAATTAGATGTTAAATGAAATAACCAGTAAAAGAAATCTTTAGATGAAAAAATCATTAGTTGGTAAATATCGGGGTGGAAGTAAGGAGACATACTAATGTACGATGGACACCACTCAGTGATTTTATAAACGAGGTCAGGTCATAGAATATGTAATGCGCAAGAAATCTTTATTTATTATTCCTATTTTCATCATCTCTCCTCCTACTGAGTACAGCTATATGTATGCAAAGTGGAATTCATATGTCTGTTCGAAGACCGTACTAATTTAATCTCTTAAATCCTGACATCTGTGTATGCAGTGATATAAATTTTACTCTTAACATTTAATCATTTTGCAATATTTCTTCTTTATGGTAGACATTTTGTGCCTGCTCTACATTTATCAATGAACTCAATAAAAATATATTACAACTCCCATTTCTTTGGATCGTTCCGTCTTTGTTTTGCTACAGCATAATAATACATGGCTGAAAAAAGAATAGTATTCAATTATTTTCTTACAACTGTTTCAGTAAACTATTTGTGAGTCAATGTAAATACTACTTTACCTACGTTCAGGAAGCGCTAGATATACATTAATTTTCATTCAGAATAATGTCACTAGACATATTTTTCAACAAAATTATAAACCCTCCCATCGCAGCTTTCCGCAATTCTTCTCCGACTACCGCTCTTTAGTACTAAGGTATGACCAAGCTATGATTATTAATATTATTATGCCGTTTGAAAAGCCATTAGCCTCCTCTGTGGGAGCTTTACAAAACTGGTACAGTATTTTCATACGCGCGCGCACACACACACACACACACACACACACACAACACACACACAACACACACACACACACACACACACACACACACNGCCTAAATAAAACAGAATCTTTTGAACGTTGTCATCGAAACGTTTAATAAAGTTCCAGTGAAAGTTATATATACTGTTTTTCATATCTTCTGGTACTTATATCTCTGGTCAAGCCCTCATTATTACTATTTGGTTGCGTATTAAATATAAATATACCTGTCTAGCGATGCTGTTCGTTCGGGCATTCCATTCAACGAACAAGGCTTTTGATCAGATGTATGCAACACAAACTGTGTCTACAAGTAGTGTCACACTCTCTCACCCATCTTGTTCCTCCTGTTTCCGCCACCATTTCCAGTCACTTTCTCAATTTCTTCTTTGATTTAAATGCTTAGACTTTTTTCAGGTGCTAAGCTAGATTACTCTATTTCTACTATCAGAATACTTTCGTGATTTTATGCCATGCCCCCTTATCTATTGTTGTCGTCCTGATAGGCTGCTACACCGACATAGCTGTATCTCGCCACAAGCAATTGGTGAGAATAAACCCCTGACGTCTGTCTCTCTGAATGTAATAGTAGAAGCTCTGCATATCTGCAAGGAAATATACCACAGAATAACATTCAAATGTCAACACATTGCACTATAGTAATTCATTTGTTGAATCTCTTAATCGTAAGCAACTATGACACGTCTGTCTCTCTAAGCTGAGAGAAAGTCATGATACTAATTCAACATGTTTATTATGCAAATAAAAATCAATCCGCTAGTGATATATAGCATGATTCTAGTTTCTCATATATGACCTGATTCCATTTGATGCTATAAGCCACTGTACTAGAGGATATAGGAGTGTAAAGTCTGTACTGTATTCATTACACTTCCTTGTCATCATAATTCCTAAAAGCCGTTTTCGGTTACATTTGTCTAGAGAAGATGGCAGATTACGAGAATCAAGTTCTTTCTACTAGCCGATGAAAGTCCACGGCAAGACTGACATTTCGGTTAGAAAGGAAGTCAAACATAACAATATTTCAGATGCAAAGACAAGACCATAACAAAATGAGATTATAATAAATATAGAACGCTTGTGTTGACTACGTGCGACTAATCAAAACGCTGGATTTTCACAAAATGCTTGGATCATACATAGACTTGCTTTGGGTTTGCAGTAGTTTTCGGTGATCTATAGAGGACAATCGTTTACATACAGAGGGTTAATGAACAACATTACTTTCTTTCTCCCATTTATTTGCTAAAGAGCAATCATTAGCAAGTAAGTTAAAGTAGACCTGCTGTAGATGATTTTAGATCTAGATTCGATACCTTCAAACTAGTGATAAGTAGATTGTCGGTAACAGCCGAAATAAAACAACAATCCTCGGAGAGAACAAAAGATCTCTTCGCTGGAGAGGAGATCGTTTAAACAAACGCTATCTGTTGACTTCTACGTAATGATGCAATCCTCCTGCATGACAACTCCACACACGGCCAACATGACAAAGTTCAGTTCAGTTCAGTCGTTTATTGTAGGCACTGCGGCCAATTCCAACATATTTACAAAACAAATTAAGGTACAATGCAATACAATTATAATAATAATAATAATACAAGTAATAAGATGATACAACAAATAAGATAATACAAAATAAGATAATACCATCCTTACTCTATCACTCCGTTTCTCTGGTCTGTCACTCACTTTAACTTTCCACTCAGAATACATATTTAATTTGCTCACATTTCTCCCTCAGTAATACATTCTCCATCTGATTTGCCCATCTTCCACATTTCATCCGCTCCATCACCCCCATCCCATTCCACCCAACACACGTACACTACAGACGCGCGCGCACTCAAACACACAGACACTCACTCCAAGGATCCAGATGTCACCAGAAGTTATAGAACTGTTCCATTATATTCACTAATAACTTTATGACAAAATATTCCAAATGATTTGGTTTCTTTATTATTCATAGTTGTTAAGAATGTGACAAATTTCATCATGCTAGGTTTTACAAATAGTCTACGCGGTAAAAATGTTTGTCTAATTTCCTTGTAACGCTGGCATTCTACTACGATATGGAATTCATCTTCTATTTTATTACAAACTTTACACGTTCTTAAACAATAGTCTACTTTTGGCCTTTTCCATCTCCCCCTTTCCACCATAAAACTGTGCGACCCTAGTCTCAATTTTGAAATTGCAATTCTGATATGTCTTTGCTTTACCTCCAATAAATATTGTTCACATTTAAATTCTGCAGCAATATGTCTGTATAGTCTATTTTCACTGCAACTTTCTATGTCACTATGGCACTTTTGTTGAAATGTATCTTGCGCACGCTGTCCAAATTCTGAAATAAACAGTGAAGTATTATCTATACTTTGATTTACCCAAATGTATCCAAATCCGTATTTCATCAACATGTTTTTTTAATAATGACACCCAGTTTGTTTACAACGTCGTCTTTTTCTGCTGCTGTCCTTAATTGTTGGTATATTTTTCTGACTGGATTACTGTCATCTAGGTTCAATATTTTGCTCCAATATTTAATTATTCTTATTTGCCTATGTATTGCTAAAGGAACAACCCCGAGTTCAAAATACACAAAAGCATTTGGTGTAGATTTCCTCACGCCCAAAATGGATCTTAAAAAACTAGTATGAACTCGCATATGAAAGGATTGGACTTATTAACGAGTTAAACAATTTTATCTGTAGTATTGGTGGCAAATCTGGATTTCTGTGTAAACAAGATTTGAGATTAAACAAAGCTTTTTGTGCTTGAGCTGCCAAATTTTGAATGCCTTTGGAAAATTTTCCTGTACTACCAAATACAAAACCTAGATATCTAAAAGAATTTACTGTTTCTAATATTTCATTATTAAAAGACCATTTATCCTGTGTCCCAATTCTACCCCCTTTTCTAAACACAACGCACTTTGTTTTCTGAATGTTAACTGTTAGGCCCCACCTTTTACAGTATTCCGACAGTACATCTAGTCCCCTCTGCAAACCGTTTCTACTCTCACTAAATACGACCATGTCATCTGCAAAAAGTAAAAGAGCTATTAACCATTCGTTTATGTCTACTCCATTCACATTGTTTGCTCTA
>JAWQUT010000159.1:414257-429280 GCA_033807755.1 Ellobium chinense
AGATACTGTGAAAGACCGGAGAGGTTGAGGGTTGCTGTTCGTTGAAAGAAATCAGGAATTCGGTGTGTAGTGGTGTCATTTTGATGGAAAATACGTCGCCCAACATACGGCCTAATTGAGAGAAGAATAATTCCACTGATACGCTCCACCACATCTACCGCATAATTCTGATTTGGCACTTTTACAGTATCATCTGTTTAGACCCCATAGATAACATTCATCCTGGAAGTGATTCAACAGTATTCACTGTTACTGTTGTTGGCATTGTTGTTGCAGAGTTGCAAGAAGGCTACAGCCGCTTGAATGCGCATTTTTTCAAAGAGGGTTTTTATGCTTTCATGTATTGATGGCATAAGTGTATCAATCTCTGTGGCGACTATGTGGAAAAGTTAGTGTGATGCCCACAAACTATGCACGATGTTTTATATACATAGTAATAAATAAATATGTTGCATTACAAATATTTGTATTTTATTTTTGGAAATCCCTCATACCATGTTTTATTTTGGCGCCAGCCATCCATTTTATCTTTTTAAATGCTTCATTTTGCCTCATTAGATCTAATATTTCTAAACAGCTACCGGTCATTCAAGGAGGTCTTCAATGTTTAGTACTAGATCCTCTCTTTTGTACTCTATTTATGAATTATACACCTCTTTATATTTCTAACTCTCAATGGAACAGTTTTGCGGATGATACCACATTTCACACCTCTGGTAATAGGGCTGCATTTATTAGGTCTTTTGTGACGTTATTTTGACATGAAGGGGCCGTCCTCGGAAATTATGAATAAGTAAGCCCAGATGGCTGCGACTAATGCGGAAGAGACAGGAGACATGCACTGATTTGCAAGTGGTCTTTGCTTTACTTGTATCTCTGCCTCATTCATTTACATTCAGATCACCGCTGATTCTTACCACATTCTCCTCCGACACAAGAATGGTTCCTCGGAGATCGCATGTGTAACAGAAGGTTAATTTGTGCCAATGGCAAATTCGGCAAATTTAAAACCACAGATTAAATGCTGCCATTGTGTAGGCTTTTGATCAAGGTTGTCAGACATTTTTTTTTTGAGCGTAGCCAAATCGCACACGAAGAGCCAAACAAAAGAAATACACTTACCATAGCTGGATAGTTACAGAGAAATGCAAGCACTTTTTGTATAGGATAGTCAATTGACCTAAAGTCTGTTGGGGCCAAAATGGAGCAAAGAGTCAGTCAGTTATCTGGGAGCCAAGGGCTATTAAAAAGAGCCAAAATTCCGGAAGAACCAAGGCAAGTCTGGCAACCCATGGATTGGATCTTGTACATTGTCAAACTCTAAAGCAACGCTGATGCCACAGTCTAAGCTCTACCCACAAATCTCTGACTCCGCTCATTAGCTGTCTGAGACTAACAAGGCGAATATGAAAGAAACAGAAACGCACCCCAGTATAACAGCAATTGAAAATAAACTTAACGATGCCCTCCTCGATGTTAAAAGTATGGTGCATCGAAAATAAGATGTCAGTGAATCCATTTAAATCCGAAAGCATGTTAATAGCAACCAGACAGAAAAGACAGCGTCTTCCACAACTCTTTCGACCTCCAGTTTTGCATCTCTGCCATTCCACAGGTACCTACACATAAACTATTAGGCCAGGCATTAAGCTTGATCAAGATCTCCAATTGGCAGATCACGTGTTGTCATGTAGCATTCATCGACTGAACAGCATCGAACACTTCATTCATCTCCCAGCAAGAAAAACTTTTATTAAGCGTACATCCAGACACATTTAGATTATGCTCAAATACTGTGGGGAGGGAGGGAGGGTGCTTTCAATCACAAGAAACGTCTTTGCTCTATCCAGAACGTGCCCCGAAAGCTATACATATGAAACGTACAGATGACACAAAACACAATAACCACAGAATCAACCGTAACTTTGTCAAAACTTAATCAAACGTTTTGAAAATCACAGATATCTAAAAGTGAAAGAATAGTATATATATGCTGTTCCTTCTCAACGAAAAGCAATATTAACAGTTATGATGTGTTAAAAAATGTAAAGTCGCTGTAAACTATACTAATTACTCAGAAAAGTAAAGTAATTGTAACAGAAACTTGTAAGTACAGAATTTAACAACTCTGCCCTCAATAGATTCCGTCTTCTCAGTAAATTAATAATTCCAAGTGGCCATTCTCTGAGAAATTAATTCTCAGCTACTTTACTTTTTCAAAAAGCTTGTGGGCTTAGCGTTGCGGGATGAAATGGTTACTTCCTCTTTGGCATCTTTACATCACTCTTTCACTTTCAGCGCAAACAGCTGTCTAAATACACACTTGTACTTACTGCTCATATGATAGTAGATAAAAATATTCGAACTAGAGTTCACTTCTTCCAGAAATACACCAATACTGGAAACTACGAAAAGTGTGTTTCTGTACTGGCCATCAAGTGCCAGACGTGGCTCAGTGATCATGGCAATAATGATAAAACACAAAGGAATGAAAGAAGCTATGAAGAGTGCAGATATCATTAGAACCATTTTAGCGACTTTCTGATCACGTTCAAATGTGGCATCAAAGTTTGATTGCACCGTACATTTCATTCGCCATTTGGATTTCTTTCGAAGTTCAACTACCAGAGTAACTGTGCAGACAATAACCGTCAAAAAGGCGGCGAAAGGAATAAACAAATTATTAATGGCGAAAGTGATTTCTTCAACCTCTGCTCGATCTTCGGTGTGGATCAGTCTTATTAGAGTCTTGTTTCTCTCTGGGGAAAATTTCATGACAAGCCTGTTGACGTAATAGATTGGAGAAAAACTGAAGATCAACACGAAGAACAGACAGACGATGATGATTGTTGTACGTTTGGCTGTCATGATGCTCTTGATCTGAAATGAAAGATTTTGACAAGTCAGATGTGTGGACAGAAATAAACTTTACATAAATTAATCGAGAGGGTTTGTTGTTGTTATTGTTGTTGTTGGTGGTGGTGGTTGTGGTGGTNGAGACCTATAACCCAGATGGTGTAATCGTTCACTCACCAGGAGACAGTGGTTGAAGCCGGGCTTAGTAATCGTGTATTCATGAGAAAAGACGCTGGTAAAGTAATCATGCCTTATCAGGCTTGAAACAACAGAATAATGTGACATCTAATTAACGCACAGGTAAAAGCAGCTAGCGACCAGCAGTTCCTCCCTCAAGTCCCCTTCTCCCTCTCTTCCTCTGTTCTCAGAATTTATTGCCGCCGTTTGATGATCTCTGTATCTTTACCGTATACAATCTGAAGTTTGCAATTGCGAATGGTTATGGTCTATTCTATTTATATTACTACATGTAGGTTATATTATTTCCCTTGGTTTTTATTGTCTTGCCTTCGCATAATAACATTTCTTTTACTATTTCTCTGTGTATTTTGAAGTCTAAAGGTTTACCTACTATTATATCTAAGATGATGAAACGTTGAAAAAAAACAACACAAGAACAACAATAAAAAATGGGCATTATTGAGAAGACCAAAAAAAAAAATCTATTTTCACTGTTGGAAAATGGGGAAAAAAAAAGGAACAAAGAATAAAAAGCGAGCCCTCATCACCGCGTTAGAGCAGCTAAGGGGATGATGCTTGGGAACGGGAGGGGAAGGGTTGGTCTGATTCGACAATAAACAACATCACGTCGCAAGCACACTGTCACTGAACTCAAACCCGAAACCCAGACGAAGCCCGGGCGGGTAGGTAACGATAGGGACCTGGGCGGGTACGATGCCTGGGGTGGGCGGGTAACGAGCGTTACTCATACATAGTGATAGAAGAAACCATTAATTATTGCTAATGTATCTCGTCAGCTAGGTAGTAATCGTGAGTAATCGGGTACCCGGGTTTTGAATATGGCGATTAGTATTACCCGAGATTACTGCTTGGACCGGGTTTGGCACAGGCCTACTTTGAATCTATCTTAGACCAGGGCTGTCCCTTTAACGATTCTGATTGTCGTTTTCATTTTTTTGGGGATGAATGCATGTCAAACTTTAAAAAACTATAACTATTATTTTCTAAAATATAAGCCAAGCCACTGGGGTAGGCATCTGCTTGCTAGACAGGGTTCATAAGTTTCATTCTCCGTCAGCCTAATGCCGATTTTGTTTGTGCATAAAACGAAATAAACTTAGTATCCTACAATAATTGTACGGTCATGCAAGATCGGCAAGAGACCAACAGAAAGCGACATCGGTGATATCTGCTGTAAGCAGTGGCCGACGTACCTTAACTCTGATGTATCATTTAGACTTGACTTTTTCTTTATTTGTTTCTTTGTATAACTGTTTGTTTTGTGAATCATGATACCTCATTGACAATCGATGTTCATTAATAAGAAATGCGCAGGCAAAACCTTAAGACTTTTAGAGACCAATTTCTCCATCAGTCAATGACTATTCGATAACTATGATCGCCCAAAATAACACGTCCACCCACAAGGGGATTTTGGCATCGTTAAAAGGCGACAAAGGTTTAGAGGACACAAAGACAAAACTAGTATGCCCGTACAATGTATAACCTTTCCCCAGTAGTGTTTGACGTAAAACAGAAAGGAGAAACGATGGCTTATTGTTAGTATTTTTGAGTGGTAGGGTGGAGAGGTGGAGAAGGCTAATGGCAGACGTCCGAAGAGGGTACCGTTGGATGGAGTGGCCCTGTGAAGCTAAGTAACTTCTGAAAAAACCTAACCTTCAGCGGCATGGTTATACAAAGGCATCGCTCCAGGGCGACGAGAGCAGTAATCCAGCTCGTGGTCCGTGTGAAGACAACATGAGGCCACCCCGAGGTCAGATACTGGAAATCGACGGAGTCGAAGGGCAGATCCAACTTGTGAAAAGCTGGATTGATGCAGATAGCCGTCCACAGTAGAGGCACGAGGCAACCTAAGTCCGAGACGGCTAAAGCTGGGAAAAACAAAAAAAATCAGTGTGTTTTCAACAATTCAGCGAACTGTCGTTGTAGTTAGTTTGTGACGTAAGCTGCCTAATGATAAACGAAATTTTAAAACGCACATTCAGGAATTATCGTAAACAATACGAGGTGAGATCCACAAGTCTCCGGTCTTGCATAAAATTCCTCCATCAATTTCAAAGTTGTCCCCGCGGAACTCAGCATAATGTTTCCACCTCCCATGTCAAGCCCAAAATATGTGTTAGCCTGGCAAATACCATCTGCAATTCGACCAGTATCTCCTCTGCAATTTCAGACTCCTTCCCTGAACTGTTATCTGCACTGTTATCCCTAGAAAGCAGATGAAGACACGTGGAGCAATGTCCAGCAAATGCAGGGGAAGGGGGAGAGGGAGGGAGATAAATACGATAACAGTGTTTCAGGAGTCAGTCATTGTTGCGCCATTTTGGCCGGTCGCTTCTATCTCACAGCTTCGCGCAACCGACTCGGGACCGCACAATGAAAATTGATAGTTGAAAGTGAGCATTGATCATCTGACCTGCAACCAAATCCACGCGACTCCTTCCTTTTACTAAGGATGGAAATTCAGCTAAAGGAATGAGGGTTTAATTAAGATGATCTAGAAGACACAGACTTAATTGCAGATGGTGCTTGAAAGACTGACACATAATAAAGACTACAAGGAGCGGCATAGGGATCATGTGTTGACTTCCAACTGTACTACTTTAGATGTGTTTAAAGAATTTATTACCAAGAGTAAGTTACGAGCTTTTATAGACAAGGTCCGCAAAACTTTCGGACTGCACCTCGCAGCATTTAGCCTTGTCAATAAATTGAAAACTGTGAGTCATGATGGCGTTCTGTGAGTATCCTTATAAACTTGCAAAAATGGTTCTCTGCGGAACTAATCAAAAACGATACGGCAGTGGCAGAGTTATGTCTTAATCTTGGAAAATGCAGTAAAGGTACATACAATTATACACATGTAAATACAATACATATAACGCACTGAGATTCTATGTTCATGTATCTACTCTTAGTCTTCCAGAAGTGCCATTTTCTGTATTTTGGACATGGGATGGTATTCTGCAATCCAGCATTGCATATTCATTATTCATGATATTTGTCTTTATGGAATAAAGAACCAATTATTTATATCGGTTACTCGGATTAAAAATATTAGAACAACAAGCGCTTTCCTTTCTTATTTGTTTTCTTCCGTTTGTTCCTAAGTTTGCTTCTTTATTTATTTGCTTCCTTGTCTTTCGATTTGTTCAGTTCATAGCTTGCTTGCTTGCTTGCTTGCAAACTTCACGCCATTCATCCGGCCCTTTCAGTCTGCCTCTGACAAACTGACATACCTAGTAGGCTTATATTAACCGGATCCTTCAGCCCTTGCTTGACAAAACAGATGATGTTGATAGTATTCGTCACTGTACCAAAGCAGGCAACTATCCCGAACAAAAATGTGCAAACTATCCATGTAAACACATCAAGTGCCTCTTTGCTTATCAATGCATTTCTCGGTGCCGTGTGATTTCGTGACGCTTCCATTATATCTGATGCTTAGAATTAACTATCTGTAGCCTTTGGCAATAGATCTAGCTTGATTTTTGCATCACTACAGCGCTCATAAATACGTAAATCCAAACTTGGTTTCGGGACAAGACATGAAATTATAGTTACTTAGGGTGCATCATGAATAATGAAGCTTTTATTATATCTACAAAGATTTATTACAAAAGCTCTTAAAAAATGCCAGTGTTTAGTCTTAGACTTAATTTCAAATCATCATGTAAGTAGATGTGTGATGAAACAGTAAATAAAAGTGAGGAAAGGGAATGTCAAATACTTGGTGACACCAGGAGAACATAATCCAGTGTCTTACTGATGATGTCATCTTACAGAATAAGGTATGCACTAATAATGCTAATTCATGATCTTATACTCATGCACTCGATGTTTATCCAAAGTAAAATTATTATGTCAAGTCTTCTACTATCGCAATTAAATCGGTTAAATATTAAAAAGTAGCATTTGCATAAATATCGTTCATAGCGTAGTGATTTTGCAATATTTCTACTTAGTGGCAGGGTCTTCAGCGTTGCTCTATTTCTGTCAAAATAGGCACAATTTCTGTTACGCTGAATTGATCCGGCTTTTATTTTCCCGCAGTACAAAATGACATGGCTGAAATAATGGTGTGCAGCTGCTTTCCCACAACAGTTCTTTGTCAGTTTGTATAAATGTTACAGAAGTGCAAGACACCTATTGTTTAGGTTTGGAATGATATATATTTGTCAATAAATTACAGCCCTTATTTCATATATCTGCCATATATTATCTTCTTCCACCACCCTTTGATTTGGCTGCTTCAATTTTAACAAATTCAATGCCATCCCTTGCCGTGATCTAGAAAGCTAAACTGTAAAATAACAATATAAAGGTTTACATTACTTGTGGCATCTATTATTGTTTGTATTATTTGGTAATGCGTCAAAAAGAAATATAGCCATTCAGCCAATTTTAGAAAATGAGACAGGTCATTCGGATGTGGTAAAATCCATGCCCTATAAATTCCGAGACAGGAAATACACAACTGCTGAATAAAAAAAGCGGACATATACAATGGCTGTGTGACTCAAACAGCAAAATATGGCAAAACTGGTGGAGAACTGAAGTTACTTGGCCGGTTAACAAGATATCAGTATGACATTGTGAACCTCCTATAATGAAATGAAAGTAGAGGTTGTTTATTGACATCTGATAATTACCATAGCGCATAAAAGAAAACAGGTGTGAATCACATATCATTTATTCGTAGGTAAATACTGACTGAATATGAAATACAACATTTACTGCTGTAGGCATGCGGAGACCTGAACATGCATTATTTTCACCCCTTATAGGCAATGACAATGACAAGGACTTTATTGCAGACTCTTCGCAGAAAAGTACATGTATAAACGAGGAAAGTTGAAACTCTGTGGAGTAATACTCATGTTAAGGTACAGAAGCCTACTCTGATTTGCAATTTTGAGCCAATAAATTGTTTACTCTACGGTCGCTTTCAAGAAATTCCACACTCTTTAAATCTTCTTTAATAGTTTGCAAAATTCAATCAGCTAATTAAAAATGATGTTTGAAATATACTTCTTTCATTTCGTTTTCGAGCTACGAACCGATATATCGAAATGCGTAAGTAAAACAAGCTAACTATAAGGGCTCCGCACCGAAAGCTACACAGAAACCAAAGTAAATGACCTTAACTTCAGGTTTGATATACAAATTCAGGTGAGAATGCTTACTAATTTGCAGGCATGATCACAAACCTAGGGTCCATTCTGCTAAGATCTTCTGCCTTAAGGACATATTTTTTACTGTCTTCGTAAGGCATATGATCAAACCCTATTTTCATCCAATTAGGAGTGTGTAACCTTAAAGATACAATGTATATAATATATAAATGAATGGAGCAATGATGTCATCTGAAATAATATATATTTACTTCACAAAACCTTGCTAAATTTGTAGTAACTTGGAGATTTGCATTGTTAAACAGTCTATGACTTCTTATCATATATTTAGTCTCTTAAATAGTAATCTGGTTTGATATATTTCTTTCTT
Organism: Ellobium chinense; assembly: GCA_033807755.1. Lineage (NCBI taxonomy): Eukaryota > Metazoa > Mollusca > Gastropoda > Ellobiida > Ellobiidae > Ellobium > Ellobium chinense. Next base: position 422,820 of record JAWQUT010000159.1, read on the forward strand.
TCACTCCTGAAGAGGGGAGACACAAATAAGTAATGAAATTCATCTGTATCTTTATTCCATGGTCTATAATATATTTTTGCTAATAAAGTTCTATCCCACCTAGCAGTTTTGATTGGTAATCTATGACTACTGATCTTTACTCAGAGTATATACAAAGCTTATGGCCAAGAAATATGATCTATAGGTGAGAACTTCATAAAGTTAAATTTTCTGATTCTCTCCACCTCCTTTGCAGGTAATCTGGATGGTCATCTGGGTCTGGACCTGGTGAGCATCATGCAGCTACTTGCAGTTCTTCTCTTGATAATAGTCATTGTATCAGAAAGATCCTAGATGGTCATATGAACTTGTGTACGCTATGTGTGACGTATAAATCATTTTCTTGACAATGGCCATCGCATCAAAAAGATCCTGAGTACTTATATGGACTTGTGTACGCTATGTATGAGGTATACGTCCTTCTCTTGAAAATGGTCATCGTATCGCAAAGATCCTGGATGGTTATATGGACTTGGCTACGCTATGTGTGAGGTATAAACCAAAGGAACTGAAAAGACAAAGAAGAATTAGTTTTTATATATCTACATACAACTACTAGGCAGATAATTTCTACCTCATTCCTGAAAATTATGAACGTTGCACCGAAAGAAGCCATTTCACGACTTCTATTCTGAAGCATGTGAACTTAATATTATGACAGAATCAAGAGCTGCTGTCATCATGTCTGTGTGTGATTCAAATATTTTATTTCCAGGACTTTAATTCTAAGTAGGTTTACATGCCAGGATTCAAATTTGGTTTTTCAAAAAGACAATTTCAAAATGGTGTTTTAATGTATGAACCTGTGATAGCTTGTGTACAGGGCCCTGATTTATTTCTGATTTAAAAGTTTTATTAATTAAGTGACCAATGCTTGATTCATGAAATGGTCTAGCTATACAGAGGATCCTCGATAATAAAAATGTCCTTGGTGCATGGAAAAGGTATATAGCCTAATGTAGTGTACATGTTATTGAGATGTTCTTTCGACCGTGGTCCATCAGAATAATGATATCATATACACAGGATCTGTAATCAATTCAATTCAATTGTGTTTATTCCCATTGTAAGAAGTTTACAAAAAATGGGTAACAGCCACCGTCCGACGGACGCAGTCTTACTTGCAGACATACATTACATCATCATCACTCCCACACACACACACACTCACACACACCCACACACATAATATACAAACATACTACACATACATACACAAGTATCATGGGGCGCCCACTGGGTCACCGTCTCTGACAGAGGCTTCAGAGTCAGCTAAGGTAGAAAGGAGTAAATATATACAGTATGCTGGGCAGAAAAGATGGCGATCATTCTATATTGGGGTGTGGAACGGGTTTTCAAAGTATGGTTTTCACAAATTTTACAATGTATTGTAAGGTTTTTACGCACTTAGAATTAAATAAATTATGCATTTTTTGAATATTTGGGTTTGTCGTCACATATTTTTCCAGCCATCTTTTCCGTTGCATACTGTACTTTCTGCATATAAATAAAACATGAAATTCATCGCATATATCATCTTTACACAAGTCGCACTTCCTCTCGGCCAGAGCCTGTCCCTGCCATCTGCCAGTTTCCACTGGAAGACGGTGATTTGATGTTCTGAAGCGTGATAGTTTAATTCGTTCATTCTTTTTGAGCAGGGACAGGTAAGGCTCGAGAGAGAATGTGTCTTTAACGGATCTATAAAAGTAATAGCTGCTGGCATCAAGCTTTCCTCGCCATTCCTGGATAAATACATCTCTCAATCGTCGCTTAAGCAGGGCTCTGTTCAGTTTTACACATTGCGGGTTCATTGTATTTTGGAATGTAAATACGAAAGTAAATCCTATTTCGTTTAACACTGATTTTATCTTATTAATCCATGGAGACTTATACTGGTTATTAGTATTATCATACAACTTGACAACTACGCTGTACATGTTATTGAGATGTTCTTTCGACCGTGGTCCATCAGAATAATGATATCATATACACTGGATCTGTAATGAGTGTTTGCTTGATATCAGATTTATAAAATGAGTTATAGATTTATCGTATTCGCGAGCCTCTGTTGAGCAAAATACGATAAATGTATAACGAATTTCATAAATCTGATATCAAACAAACACAAATTTCAGATCGTTTTTATCAATTAAACTCTTACTAATTTTTAAAAAAATGAAATTTTAATCGTGAAAAAGGACCCTGAAGGGGTCCTCGCCCTGTCTGAGAAATATCAATCACAACTGAGCTGAATGAACCATACAGTTACGCGACACAAAGGATATTCAAACATCTGACAATCATCGATGAAGCTTTAGACCACAGAGAAACTGTGACATTTCAATTACTTTTAATACAACTGTTTAGCTGAACTGAAACTGAACCATGAAGAGAACGATGACAAGCGGTCAGAAAGACAGACTAAATTTTTTTTTTAATCTAGACAGAGGGAAACCCCAAGGCATTGAAATTAGTTACAAAAGAAACGTCATATTCATACGCCTAGGGGTTTCCAAGGCTTCCAACCAAGGTCAAAATTGTGTAACGTGTGTCATGCCAAAACACCGGAAATAGGCCCTTTTTATATGATACTCTTCATTACTTGATAGTAGAGTCGACGTCATCGCAGTCCGAACAAAATCACTGCCACTCTCACAACCATCTCAATATAATTATGGGCCCTGAATCTTTTGATGGCCGTGCCCCTCGGAGTTTGATTACACTGGAATCTTGGAATCTGTTTTGTTCAGCTTTTTCCTTTGCTGCAGCTCCTCGCTGATCCCAAGGATTCCCAGCCACCCAACAGTTTGGCTGTCCTCTTCAGTCGTAATTATCTAAAAGATATTAAGATTGCTTTTTCTTCTGTCTGCAGTGTTCCTTGCATCTCGGCTTTTCTAGTTAGCCTATCACTTCTTTCCTTTCCTGCATCTCCAGCATGACCAAGATGAATATCCTGACTATCTAGATGAGGATCTTAGAAGAAATTACATAATGCATATCAAATTCACGCTAAATTGAGAGGTATTTTATGAGTACTTTATATCAAGTCTTCACTTTCTAGACTCGTTTACAGAGTCATCTAACTTCTGCACAGGAAGGAGATACACGAGTTGAAGACATTTGTGGATTTGCTGATGATGCAGCTGACATGACTGCGAAAAGCACAAGGACTTCTTTGGAATCCCCAAGAAGGAAGCATACCTATCGGATAGTTTCTTTAAATGAAAGCTTTGCATCTCATACATTTGTACAGAAACATAAACATTACGGAGTCCTGCTGCATAATTTCCACTATCAAAAGTAGGGATGGGCGATGTCTTTTTCAAAAAACAAAAAAAATACAGAAACTGATTTATTAATATTTTATGAAAAAGTATCAACATATCGATGCATTAAAATTGGAGCAAGAGAGAAAAGAAGACACTAGTCGCTGTACTCCTCAGTCGTAATTTCCTTAATGGTTGTTAAGATCTCTTTTGCTCCCATCTGCAAGGTGGCTTCTGTTAAAGAGTTTAATAAAGTGGTTTTAAACAATGTCTACAAAAATTGTAGATGTGCCCACTTTGTCACAAATGACAAACATCGGGTGCTCCAAATCTACGTCCTGAAGCCCTCATTTGGTCGTTTGGCTTGGCACAACGCGAAGACACAGAGGTCAAAGCTGTATCAGACACATCGCAATTCACAAGAGTATGTCACAGTAATGTGCGTTAAAGCCTAGCGCATTGGAAGGATGAGAAAAGTTGTTACATCCAATAGTCCGTTCGAAAACACATTTGAAAAAAATGAGCCTTTAAAACACCGTGGAATAATTTTAAAATTACTCTTTAAAATGCAGTACCTCAAAAACCGTCTGACTGAATTACTTGGAAATTTGCACATGACATGGGTATGCTGATGATGCTATTGGGGTCACATCTGCAATTAAATAATCTAACCCATTTGCCTGTTGCTTATTTATGTTTTGTAAAAACTGACAGGGCATGAATATTGGGTGGCAACAATGAGAATGGACCACTCTTCCTTTTATATGAACGATCGTCTGGTTCACGCCACAGCTCTAGCAATCATTACTTTCGCTTTCCATGTTTCCACTGTCAGAAGAACGTGACTGGCTTATATGGCCTGTTACACAGGCTTTTAATGGTTGATTCATTCTTTTACTTTTGGAGGGACATTTGATGACGCAGTCACACTAATGAAATAAGTTCACTGTAGTTGGCTAATTAAGAACGCTCTATTTACATTGCCATCAGAGATCACAGAGACTACAAAACTCGAGAGGTGTGTAATTATCATACATCATGGAGTCCTAAACAATAACAGTATCGGACAAGTGATTGTACAGTATTTTATGTGCTACACAATACGTTAATTTTATGCAGAATTAGTTTTAGCTATAAGGGGCCGGCAAGGAAATTCTAATATGAAATTTGTTTAAATTCGTAAATCCATCAAATGTAACATATCAGCCTAACGTCTTGGTACAGTGACAGCCAGCAAGTGTCAGTTCAGGAGAGGGCAAACCAGGGACGCAAATGTCTATACAAGCCGACTCGAATTAGTTGAAATGAACTTAATTGGATGCGATTAATCTACTTTCTCTATACAAAGAAGATATGCTTTTAATTAGTCCAACACTCTACACTACGAATGAGATTCACATGTCTGAAAGGTGAAATTCACAAACCACAAACTACTGACAGCACCATATCTTGTCCAGTTATCAAAGCAATGCAGACATCGCGCTTTAGATGATAACTAATTTTCTGAAATGCACCCCAAAATGTCATGAAAGCCCATGAGAACAATGGATCGCGACGAAAGATCTAAATTACTCTTACCTGAAATAATTAAAGCTCTTTTAAGAAAAACAAAAACAAAAAAAAAGAAGAACGTAGATCTTAATCTGTGTTCACAATTTTACACAACTAACATACAGGCAGTAACGTATTTTCTCCGTCCTGAAAGTCTGGTTTGTCTGCAACCGACAACAACAGAGGATAGAAAAATACTGCCTTGTATAACGTCTTTCGCATTTCACTCTTATCTCAGTTCTATTGACCTGATTATGGAGGTGCGGGCAAATTAGAAAAGAAGAACCAGATAAGCAATAAAAGTGGCATGTATTATTTACATATAAGCAATTTCAGAAATTTAATCCAGGTGTACACCCTCAAGTCTTTGTTTAGAATTACAAATTATCCAGTGCATATGTCTTTGTATGCAAATAATTATAGTGGCTAATTGCAATATACATTTGTTCTTTCGCAAACAAACATAGTGTACGATCCCACACCGTTAAGAGAAAGAATATAGGCACACGATTATGGGAAAGAATATAGACACATGACATAGACTGAGTTTTCGAGATTTTCACTGCAACATGATATCATTCCAATTTCGCCAACACTTCTGATCGATCAGCAGTTTACAACATGTAATAAGGAAACTTATTCTGAAAGGGACATGGTTTTATACAAAATAAGATTGATTTGGACAGATGTTCATTAGAGTTCATTTTAATGGGAGTTTCAGTAACCTTAATGTAATATGTCGAAAATTGCCATAATTACTATTTGTCGTTGTTTTTCTTATTTAGCTTTGTTAAAGAATTTTTCAAATTAATCGGCACATTTTCTTCAATAATATTTTCCAGGATGAACCAACGGATAACTATGTACAAATTTAGATACAATTCTGTTTAGCCATAACGGAGTTATTTCGAAAAACGTTTACCATTTATTTCTGATCTCACTGTAATAAATCCAGCTCTACCTTTCAGTATTACAAATATAGTGAGTTCACCAATAACTTAGCATTAGTTTTTGCAGGAATATATTTTTTTTCCGTACTGAATGGATTGTTTCCCAACTGTGCATAGGCCTCAAGTATTTTCTTATCGTTTCTGTTTTCTTCATAAACGTTATGAAATTAACGATAATGAACACATTTCTCTACCATCTACTGTTGTAAAATATGAAACTTGAAATGTAAACATGAAGGAAAACATTTTAGTAGAAACTGCTTAAAGTGAAAGAACATATTAATAATATTCAAGAACCGCTCTGGAGTCATTTACTTTAAGGCAATGAAGCAATGCAATGAAACTGCAAGGACGCTAACGGGATAGAATGGGAATATCCAAAGGTGGTCGGGAGGTCAAGATCCAGAGGACCCGGTAACGAACTGCGTTCAATAACGAGGAAAGTTCTCGGCTGCACCACGATTCAGCCCACTCTTCGTTTTGTTTGAACTTCCGACTTCAAAGGGTGTCAACACCTTGGCCATGCAGGTAACCTCTTTTCAGCCCGGTATCGGTCAGGCCAATTGATAATGATACGCTTCGATACTAAACTAAAACTTTCCCATCTGCGTTAAACAGGCTTTGGACTGTCACTTTGCTTGTTTCAAAGTGG
>JAWQUT010000159.1:436798-450743 GCA_033807755.1 Ellobium chinense
AAAAAAAAAAAAATCACAAGTGTAGTGCGCATCAAACCACATTAATTAAGTTAACACGAATGGCCGTAATATTTTATATTGAGAAAGCGTAAAAGTATCTGCTACTTGAAAGTAAAGGTATAGTTTACCCGAACATTATGCTACGGGTGGGACGAAAGTTGCTTTCAACGCCCTGAAGTTTTATCAGTAGCCTATGAGGCCAGCAAGGAACTCCCCCCAGTACATAGCAAGACATGAATTCCTGTAACACATGCAGGAAAAACAGAAATACCACATATTCATATACCAGCCATAAAAGCTTTGGAACAGTCACAGCCTACCATTGTCAAATTAGGAGAGGTCAAAGTAGGGACGCAAATATTTATACTAGCTCACTTGAATTACTTAACATCAATTTTATAGAACGCCAATAATCTAGTTCACCTATACAAAGAACATATATTTTCAACTAATCTACAATGAGGTCCAAAGGACTGAGAGGTGAAATTCATAGCGAACACATTTCAGACAGAAATATATTTGGTCCTATCATAGAAGGGTCATTTCATGGTAACTGACGGGACATTAGACAATACTTTTCAAACAAAAAGCATTCGCAGATTTACTTATAATCCTTTTCATTTAGTTTTCTTTACACATATAAAAAAAAAAGCAATGGCAAATTAACTGACAAAACTAACATTTGACTTGAGAGATATTGGATCTCATATGATCACACCTCATAAGGTTGGTAACTGATGGGACAGAAAAACTACCTTCGTTTTCACATGGTAACCCAAAGTAGCAAAGTTTCTGAAATTCAACCACTGATAATACAAAAAACATATTTTTATATACTCAGATAATACAGCTTAACATGTGGATAAAACAATTTGATCTAACAACAATAATTGTGCACACTACGGCCGTCTTTCTGAGTAACTGATGGGACAAAAAAATGGTTACTGACGGGACACAATGGGAATACAATATTCTAAAGAAGAAAGCTACTTTGCAAAAGTAAGAAGTGAACTCTTCCTTCCAAATACATTGAACTATTCCAACTATTCTGCACAATGATGTACCAAATTGCTTTATAGTAAGTTGCATTTGAAAAATTGGTCCTCGGGTAACATTTTACATGGAATGATCTCGACTACAGACTTCGCACCAGAATGCACCCACACTAACACCTCAAATACCATGAAAAAAACATTTTAAAAACTGAACTGCGACAAGCGATCTTTACGAAATAATAAATTTTAAAAATCAGACAGAGAAAAAGAGAGAGGGAGAGTAAATTTAGATTAGGTCTATGTCCACATTTCTATACTGCTAAAACACAGACAGGAATGTACGTACTCCGTCCTAAAAATCTGGTTTGTCTACAACCTACAACAACGGAGGAGTAGAAAAACGTCTTTCGCATATCACTCTGATCTCAGTTCTATTGAACTGATCATGGAGGTGCGGGCGAATTAGAAAAGAAGAACCAGATAAGCAATAAAAGTGGCACGTATTATTTACATAAACAATTTCAGAAATTTAGTCTAGGTGTACACTCTCAAGTCTTCGTTTAAAATTACAAATTATCCAGTGCATATGTCTTTTTATGCAAATAATTATAGTGGCTAATTGCATTATACATTTGTTTTTTCGCAAACAAACATAGTATACGTTCCCACACCGTTAAGAGAAAGAATAAAGGCACACCATTAAGGAAAAGAATACAGGCACATGACACAGATTCACTTTTCGAGATTTTCATTGCAACATGATATCATTCCAATTTTGTCTACAATTCTTATCGATCAGCAATTTACAACATGTAAATAGGGAAACTTATTCTGAAAGGAACATGGTTTTTTACAAAATAAGATTGATTTGGACAGATGTTCATTAGAGTTTATTTTAATGGCAGGTTCAATAACCTTAATGTAATATGTCGAAAATTGCCATAATTACTATTTGTCGTTGTTTTTTTTCTTATTTAGCTCTGTTAAAGAATTTTTCAAATTAATCGGCACATTTTCTTCAACAATATTTTCCAAGATGAACCAACGGATAACAAATTGTGTACAAATTTGGGTACAATTCTGTTGAGCCATAACGGAGATATTTCGAAAAATGTTTACCATTAAAAATTTACTTCTGATCTCACTGTAATAAATCCAGCTCTACCTTTCAGTACTACAAATATTAGTGCGTTCACGAATAACTTGGCATTAGTTTTTGTAGGAATATCTTTTTTCTTACTGGATGGATTGGTTCCCAACTGTGCATAAGCCTCAAGTATTTTCTTATCGTTTCTGTTTTCTTTATAAACGTTATGAGATTAACGATAATTAATGAACACATTTCTCTACCATCCACTGTTATAAAGTATGAAACTTGAAAATGTAAGCATGAAAGAAACCTTTTTAGTCGAAACTGCTTAAAGTCAAAGAACAGTGGAAACTGCTTAAAGTCAAAGAAAATAGTAATAATATTCAAGAACCGCTCTGGAGTCATTTACTTTAAGGCAACGAAGCAATGCAATGAAACTGCAAGGATGATAGCGGGATAGAATGAAAATATCCAAAGCTCGTCCGGAGGTCAAGATCCAGAGGACCTGGTAACGAACTGCGTTCAATAACGAGGAAAGTTCTTAAGGAAGGTAAGTCAGTCATTGACTACCGCTTAGAAAAAGAATGCTTCATATAGCGTTTATAAAACAGAGGACTACCACTATTGTACTGAAAAAAGAAAATGGCAGCGATCATTTGAGAGCAAAAGGCAGCTATTTTTGCAGCTTTCTTCAAACCGAAAGACCTCGATGAGCATTAAGCGCTCTTTCGCCAAATTTTTGGCGACAACGATCCTCCGATAAGACACAGTTTTAAGGATGACGTCATTGAATCTAGCCATGCATGGCTTTTTGCAGAGTGATAGCTCTCAGTCGCAAAGCCAGATTTTTATTTTTTAATTAAAGCACCTGTGGCGTATGCATAATCCATACGTTTGTTAAGGTATTGTGTTAGCCACAGTGAACACTACTAATGTTTTGAGAGTTTCCTGTGGTTTCCGCAGTGCGTTCACTAACGTAAAGATTATGCATACGGCCAATGTCCATTCTGCTGAATCCATCAGAAAATTATCAAAATTTTTAATTTATCCTTTTTTTGTCCTTGACATTATAGTCAGTAAATTTTGCTTCGCGAAGTTTTTCATCGAATTACTCAAAAATCTGATGTTAGAAGATTCTAAAAGTTTGCTTCAGTGTATACAAAAACATTTTTTCCACTATAACCATGAGCTCATATTAAAATGTCCTTATCATTTCTTAGTAAAGTATTCTTCATAATTAATTATGTTGTACGTTTCAGAGTATTATAATTGTTATGTTTACACAAATAAAACACATCATTTCCGTATTCAAATCAAAACTTTAAGTACCGTTTGTAGTTTTAGATTTTTGTAATCATTCGTGCGGAGACCTGTGCGTGTAAAAACATGTGTATGTACAAGTCAGAACAGGAGCGATACAATTTACATTTTGCAAAATATCAGGTAGAAAAAATACATTGTGTGAGAAACCACACCTTATTGCGACCTGAGCCAACTATCTCCTACAAGTCGATATCGTCTACATGGACGATATCGTTTACACAGACGATCATTTACAAAAACTTTGAAAAAGTTTCACCTCTAACGCTGCAACTGTGTTTGAAGCCAAATTTACTGATGACTGCGACAATCACTCTGAAATCAATGGCGAATTATTTCAGGAATGGATGGAGACCAGGTTACTACCGAGTGTAGACAGGCCTTATGTACAGTTGTGAACAATGAATCGTATTATGATGTTGTTTCTCCAACACCAGGGCAGCCATTATAAGGTGGCTGAGAAAAAAAAAATTACCAGTTTGAAACCTGAATTGATTCGCTTGTGAAGCGATAATGCAGGGCAAAGCTTTACACGCTTTTAAAACGACTGAGGAAACAGGCCACGTATGGATACTTTTACCCCGTATCAGTCTCATAATTTAAATCCTATTAAATTGGTGTGGGCAAAAAAAAAAAAAAAGGACACTGTTGCAAATAGAAATGTCACATTCAAAATGAAAGAGACCAAATGAAATCGAAATGAACTAGACAGAGGATATTGGAAGACATGTATTGACATATCTATGAAGAAAGAAGATGAGCACTGGAAACACGATGGACTATATTTTATTTACCATAAAGTCAAATCATAGAGACTGATATGGAAGAGGAAAAAAACAGCCCAGGAAATCACCACTGCACGTAAAAGTAAGAGCATGTGTGCAGAGACGTAAAGAAGGTTTCTTTGTTAGCCAATTTCCACGTTAGATTTGATAATGTATTGATAATGTATTGCTTAATGATCTGCGATGAACGAGAGTAAGTGCGAATGAAGACAAAACTATGTACGTATTGTCTGCTTGTTATATATGTGGCTTCTGTACGCCGATCTCTTTTATAATATGTACCGTGTGCTGTCATATTGCCAATGTATGTATTCTCTTATTCCCCCACGTACCACAATTGTGGTCTGGGTTACAGTTAAATAATCTTGTAAAACGTGTTAATGTTCATATCTCCATTTAAGAGGATAACTCGTATTCGTCTAGTCGATATTTTCACCCGCCGACCTATAAGACTGCACTGTAAGCCTCCTAATTGATCAAAATTATCTAAAAGAATCTAATTTATATAGATTAAAGAAGAGATTGTAATTTTACATACGTGTTGAACTCCTGTTTTTAAAAAAAATCATACCCGTAATATCCATAATATAAAGTTAAGCGTCATGCAAATTTTTGAAAAATCTAATGCCAGATTTTTTAGTAATTGTATGAAAAACTTGCGCAAAGTACAGCCTTATTGAATCTAGTCAAAAATTCAGAAAAAAAAACACAGGAATAACCTCCTTGAACATCATTAATGGCAAAAAATAATAGTTCTAAAGAAATTCTCACTGCCACCTGCAAATATTACATTGTTCTCTTAATAATTTGAGGAGAAATGGTCCACTCTTTTATAGATTTTTTATTCAACACTTTTTATCGAAATAATATCTTCGTGTAAATCGAGAAGTCAGAAGCATGTCCAGTCTAGACCTAGTCTATACACTTTTTTTCCAGACACCCAAAATTCTGAAACTAGACGAAACGACTTCATCGACAACATAATGTGCATTATGAGCATTTTGGTTTACTGGAGAAATTTTGTACCCACAATTATTGATTGAATCTCAGGATACGTCTATCATTCTGTCCATGAATAAGAATGATTCTGATTGCCTGCAACAGTCCAAATTTTTCATGGCATCAAAGGCGTCTATTACGCTTTTCTGTGCATTTGATACCCTATCATCTCCAGGTTTCTATCTTTGTCGTTTTAATAGTGGAACCAGTAGACAACTGTCAGCGGCCCATAAACTCTAAAAAGACGTCATATTTTGTAATCCCTGCGAAACTTTGTTCATACATATATTTATATTACGCGTTTAAGTCACTTAACCTTAAAGCACATGCCTAAAAGCACAGATTACAGCTTTTAGCAACTGAGAAAAATAAATTCATTTGTAATCGCATTCAGCCAGATGTGTATTTGGAGATCAGGTTAGTGAAAGATTTTATTGTAGTCATTAGACGTCAAACACCGTGGAATTCTGGTCTGGCACCGTCTTTGTGCATTTTAAAGCGCAAAGAAACATGTTTATACCCGGTCTTTGGAAAGAGGAATTCATGGGATCCAGGTTGTTTCTCTCAAATTTTTTTTCAAGAAAGCTTTGTTTGTTTCCTTCGGTGCTCCTGTTGTGCAGTTGACTGGTGACTTTGGCGTTACCATTACTTTGTTCATGACCAAATAAAAAAAAACCTGCACACAAAGTCCACAAGTGAAACATTAAAAATAATTTAATCACTAATACCAGGCAATACCAAGGTATATAGAAGACGATGTAAAACATGAACTGCCAAGTACTCGCACAATAAGTGGGACAAGAATCACAAAACCACCACCTCCACCATGACTATCACGCCACGCAACTCGGCGTGGACGAAAACCGTGGCATGTCAAAATTTCATGGGCGTGGATGATATGGCCATGACATGCATGGGGATTATATGAAGACGTCCCCTTTGCTGCACAACAGTAAGATTCCAATAGCAAAAAGCTATCAAAGGCTTTAATTCATAACTCAGTTTCTCCCGATACTAGTAAAACATGGTAAATGCCAATTTAGACCCAACTCTTAACGACATCCAGCTGAGTGGACCTGTGTTTTGTCTATTTTGCAGACTTTCGTTCTGACCTGTGTCTTTGATAGCTAACCTTTCTTGTGACGTTAGTGTGACGCCATAGTATGAATATCGACAATGGATGATACGTGCACACTAAATTTAGTGCTTCCTCCTTATCCGAGAATGCTAGAAGTTGGCTTCCTTAATACCCTGAAAGCCAGAGTGTGTCTTCCTTATGGGAATACCACTGCATATGACGCCACGGTCACAGACCCACACTCCTGAATACACAGCACAACAAAGCATCGAATGTTGACATTATCAAGCAATTAAATGATAAAAGAAGGTTGTAAATATTCAAAGAGTATTTATCTCGATATCACTACTCCTTATCATATACTCATTTACCATTAAGAAGGATAATGACTCAAAGAGACCTTGTCTTTCCAAAAAGATCTTTTATCGAGGATGGCTTAAAGAATGCTTTTGCGGGGCATCATATAGTTATAAGCTCTTGTGTTAATAGATATTGGAAATAAAAATGCTATCAATGCACAACATTAGGCCCTTATCGTGAATTTGTAAACCTCAAGCATAATCATCAAGTTCTGATCCTCTAGCATCCACAGTCGGGTTTAGTGCTTGGTCGTGCCAAATGTCACTGTAGCTCAGATCCCGTTGCAAATGCAAGCTACTGCAGTCTCATGTCGAAGGCAGATTCCGTTCAAAATTTATCAAGGGTTATTCTTCACTAGATGATATCAGAGGTGACACTAGTACTAGTAGAAGTGTTCTCTACTTGTATTTGGTAGAAATAGTTGTGATAATCCCTCCATGAGCCATTGGAGTCAGGTTAAGTATAAAAAATGATCAGGTGATTTCGCCGCTTTATGAATTCTGGAGTCTTATTATAAAGACCGTATATCCCATTATTTTGATATGGATTTACGATCTTTTAATAAAAAAAACTCCAGGATTAAGTTTCAACAGAAGGGTGATTCTTGGTTGTGTCAACACTGTGCCTGGTATAGAATAACATATATAGTACCCAGCCGAACACAGACTGAGCACAAATTTCAAATCGAGATTCCGGAGTTTGAATGATGCCTCAAATATGTTGCTAGGGTCTCAGTGACTTTTCGCAGACCACATGCACCGCCTTAAAAAAAATGATACGGTAAAGCGTGACTTATGTAATTAACCTGAACATATTTGTTACGAATTTTTTTATGTTCGAAACTAGCATCACATTACACTTTTGGAATCCAGAAAATCATGGCTCGTTCGGTCAGTCCTTTCGACATTTCGAATTATAATTTATTACATAATGATTTAAATCGTGCTATGCACTTGTTGATGAAATGTTTACCAGCTCACAAGATCAGATAATCAGTTAAGGTTTAGGCTTAGAGATGTGAAAAATATTATTATGATGTTCTTGGTCTGTCATCTGTATTCAAGCGAAAAGTCAGTTTTAGAAGAGCACGCTAGGAAAATGAGGTATTGGTTGGGTGGAGGGACAAAGAAAAGGGAAGACACAAAGGAGAGCGAGACACATATATATTAGATATTCCCTTGTGGAATTAATTGATGTAATCAGAGCAAGGTTTCTTTTATTTAGGTCAGCGTTCCACCACTGTTCGTCGGTGATGAATGTAATTTATACAGCTACCAAAATTGTAGTCTAACGGGTCCGGAATATTTCAGTTGCATAAAGAGTCCGTGATTAAAATTCTATTAAGTGTCAAAACGTCAAGACTTGTTATCGTTGTTATTGCTTCTGGAAAAATGACATAGATTTAGCTATGACTACAACTGGCAACACCAAAGACTACTTTTACTGTAAAGAAATTAACTACACATCGATGTTATTTACTTTCGTACAAAAACACACGCTGTCGATGAAGCTGACATTAAGTGCAAACAAGTATATTAATTTTACATAAAAATCGGTGTTAGTGTACTTGAAACAATAAGTCACTACTTCGAGCATGCCAACGTGAACGTGCAGAATACAGCTGTGTCAAACAACATCATAAAATTAATTCTATATATTTATATAGTCGGCATATAACGTAATTATGATTTACTAGATAGCAGTCCTAACAGTAACCTAACTGATAGTGATAGCGACAAACAGCAACACATGTATGATTACTGACTGCCGAGATCCAACCTAACCGCACTGTAAATGAACGCCCCTGGTAACCACTTAACCTTGGCAGCCAGTGGAAATCCAATGGAAATTATGACTGAAACATACATTCTGTATTTCTTCCAGTTTTTGTAGATTTTTTTTTTTTTGCCACCGCCTCCCAGAGGCGATTATGACTAAGCGGTGCATGGAGGTCATACAAATCAGTATAAACGTGAGGGTAGAGAACGGAAATGGTAATGATGTCGTAAAGAAGCCCTTTAATTGGTACACTACAGTAGACATAGCTTACCACCTCTGAGTTTTCTTATAAACTTGGCATGTAGCAGGCAGGAAAGATAGATAGCACTTCCATTTAATTCAGTCCTAGGTCACTACATCATTGATTGTAGACGTGCTTATATTTGCAGTGGTCATCCCTGCAATGAGCCATTTTCCTCAGTTGCAAAGAATGGTAACTCTCGAACCACGAAATGCGCGAACAGGCCGTCTGGCCCTTTTCTGTCATATGTGATGTATAATTTGTAAATATGAGAACAAAACATGAAAACACCATCAGCTGCAGAGATTTGTGCTTGCTCGTTTATGTTCTTTGTGATATCATAAACATTTACCCAGTATTATCAAAGTGATGCCAATCTAAAACAAAATAAAACATAGCTAAAATTTTGAACATTTCACGCGCGAAAGATACCGAAATCAGCAGATAATTGCATTTGTTGATCTTTACAAATACTAATTTCAAAGAACTGATTTGCCAGTCTCCACCAAATAAGGGGTACAAAATTTGGCATGGTAAAATTGAGCATCTTTGAGAGTCAGGTTTCAAATTTTGTAATACAAAATACTGAAACATATTTCCTAGTATTTGCTATTACTTAAACTTACAAGGAGGATATGGTGGAAAATGTGAAATGTACCTGAACACCTAGCAGTTTCATAAGAGTTAATTGCAGAGAAATTATCCGTTCTACAAGAAATGTCATAATATTCAAAGGTGGAAACGATTACGGTAATGCGTGCAACCCATTCCTACATAGTCCTAACTTGCATAGGCTTTCTTTACTTTCATATACAAGCTGATTTCTGAATCAATTCTATTAATGACCATAATGTTGACATAATAATTTTTTAACACTATCTTTCTACCTATCTACCTGTTTTGCGGCCGATTTTATAGAGCAACGGCCAAGTCTGTAAATGCGCCTGTCCTCCTTTGCACAAGTCATGCCAGGATTCTCTCTATTATTTTGCCCATAATCATTTGATTTACTCTGTATCGTTCCTCTTCCTTCCACATTGCTTTATTTTCACTGCTTGCCTCCACTCCTATTTCCTTCAGTCTCAAAACTGCCTCACTCTCCTCTGCTTCTTGCGGTTCCTGGAATGCTGTCAGTATCTCCATTCTATCCATCCGTAGACTACTGTCTATCTTTCTATTTCAACCAAAGGATCCTTTGGGTTGACATCAGTGATAGCATCATCGGGTGTTAATTATGTCAAGTGCAAACCTCTCTTTGTTACCGCCGGTGGACTTCGGGATCACACCCACAACACTTGAGATGACCGAGGCTTTAGTGAGTGATGACGAGGTGCGGATATTCCAGTGGATCTTCTATACTTGTATCCTACCGAGCATCGTTGTCTTTGGTACTGCAACGAACAGCATCAACGTCATCTGTTTGGTCAAGCAAGGTGTAAAGGATTCTATCAACGTAAGCCTGATAGGTAAGTTAGAAAGTCTGGAAAACTAGTCAAGTATTTATTTGTCTCTAGAATCCAGAAGACATGATGGGATTTCTGTGTGCCCCTTCTGATAGTGTTAAGATAGTGTAAGAGTGTGTGATGGCCAGAAAGAGTTTATAGTTAAGTAGATTCACAATTATTCTCAAAGATAAAATAATTCTCGCTTGATGTTCTGTAATTCTTAGACAATGTGTTGAAAGTAGATACCCTGATATGCAGATCATGAATGAGTGGATGTGTACCCCATAATTACGAAGATGATAATGAACTGCTTTTTCAGAAATTTACTAAGTCCATGGCACCATTTACATCACCAATTACAGTGCATGAACCCATCCGAACACTGTTCCTGTAACTTTTAAAAGCGCCCCTGGAGGCCAGAATTATGAAATGGCGTTTGTTCATAGGTTAGATCGTTCAGGTTGTAAGTTTGTAACAAACTGTCGTGGGAGGTGAAAAGATGTGAATGTATGAGCAGTCGGGAAATGTGTCAGGGTCATGGGAGAATAATTGGCTCACATGTGAAAGTTAGGGAATATATTATTCAGACAGCAGGTATTTAAGAATTAAACTCCTGTGTAGTTAGCCTCCCAATAGTGTAGTAGTAGCACGTTCACACTTGCAAACTGAGAGACCCCGGGTTAGATCCCTGATAGGGACAAGAATTTAACAAGCGTTAAGGTGTTTTTTTTGGCGCAACTTCTAAATATCGATATTTCACAGTAATTTGGTAAAATTCCTGATAACACACTTCCCTAGATAATGTGTAACATCAAACAAAAAAAAGGAAACAAAAAATTATTAGACTGGGTTCATATTCTTCTCCCTAAATGATGAAGAAGAGAATAATGCTTATAATATATATTATCTGTCTTGCCACTCGGTAAGGGATTTNAACGCCAAGTTATTCCTGTCTTCCATTGTAATTCAGCTAAAAATACATCGCCTCATTAAACCGAAGTGGTAGTTGACTGCCGACCAAAGAGAAATATTTAAAACACACGGGGAAGACTAAAATGCCCGGTTGTCTCAATGGATGGTCCATTTTCATAGCCACAGTGTGGAATAAACCTGAATGATAAAAAAATCAGCCACAAAGATTAGCAAGGTATCTTTACCTCCTCCTCTGAGGTTATCTTTTTCTTCCCAGTTCAATAGTTTGCTTATCTATCTATAGTGTGTTGTTAGTTTGCTGCTGCCTTTGCATTGCAGATGGGGGGAGGGGAGAGTCTTGTTCAATGCCGTATTCCAGCGGTGGAATGAAAACGCTGCTGAGTTAACTACCTTGTTGCTTGGTTATAATATGTCCTACCCCTTCTCTTTTCTGTCAAATTGTTGCTTCAGATGTACTGTATTTTTATTTCAGATAAAAAATATCGTAACAGTCAAGCGTACAACCATCATCGTCATCAGCCTCTTCATCATTTTAATCGGCAGTTCTACACCCTTGTACTACGTCAACCGACTTGGCCTGACATTTTCTCCTGAGAGAAACAAAACCATCATCGGACTAGTCTACACAGAAGGTCGTGACAAGGTGGAAGAGATCAGTTTTGCCATCAACAATCTCTTTATTCCTCTGACTGCCTTTTTGACCGTCATTGTCTGCACAGTCACACTAGTGGCTAAGCTACGAAGCAAAAGAAAATGGCGGATGAAATCGACCGCCAAAAAGAACGCTGACGCCATGTCTGACCGTGATCAGAAAGTGTCCAAAATGGTGGTGATGATCTCCACACT
This sequence comes from Ellobium chinense, assembly GCA_033807755.1. Taxonomy (NCBI): domain Eukaryota; kingdom Metazoa; phylum Mollusca; class Gastropoda; order Ellobiida; family Ellobiidae; genus Ellobium; species Ellobium chinense. The sequence continues at coordinate 448,670 of JAWQUT010000159.1, forward strand.
CTACATAGCGTGTTCTATCCCACAGTGCCTCACGATATTCGGCATGATCGTTGTGCCTGGTCTAGCCATTGACGGACCACAACGGAATCTGATCTTCATTTTCGCGGCGCTGATATTTCTTCTGGAGTCGATGAATTCAAGTATGAACATAATTTTTTACTTTCAGATGAGTAGCAAATACAGGGCAGCGTTTCGACAGCTTTTTGGGATGGATCAGAAGCCATAGACCTTGCTCTGTATCTATTATCATAAAACTCGAAAGAATACTCGTAGAGAATATTTAATAATGATTCCCTCTCGAATGTAATTTTGCGGGGGTCAGATCTCTTAATGCATGTCGTTTTATCTACCTTGCACGAGGTTTGAAGTATTTGGATTCTGTACAGTAGAGAACATATTTTGCTGTGGCTTGATAACTTTTAATCAAATAAAAAAGGATTTCAGTATGAACGCTATTTTTCTTAAAGGTAATAAATGAAAGAGCTCAAACAATAAGACCGCAATGATTTTATCTCGTTTTCGACGCAAGTGTGACGAAAATAAAATCGCATGTACCATCCCATTCGTTTTCGGTTCATCCAAGTTTTGATCATTTACGGACTGTTATGGTAGTGTTAGATATGCGCGTATGGCATTTACATTTTCCTCCTGTTACGATCAAACCACACGTTAGGAACTTGATGTGAAATTCACATCCGATTCTAATTTGAAACTTGCAATTTTTGAATCATAACACCAAGAAATGTCATTTATGCCTGCCTACCTCAGAGTCTGCAGGAACGGTTCCTAAGGGGTCGGAACTTTGAAATGTAATTTAAAGCTCTCTGTTGTGTCTCATGGATGTGCTTTGTCTATGACGTCACAGTCGTGAAAGTGAAGTCACATTCGTCAAAAGTTTGGATATATGGTACCGAGAAGAAAATGAAAGACGACCAACAGATATATGTTTAGTCTTATAGCTGTTCCATTCCTGTCTCAGAATATAGAATGGTCAGCAAAAACTGGTGCTGATCTAGAGGCGAATGAAATCGAAAGCACTTTGTTTGACCCTTAAACCACCAAGAGGTCAGAGATCACAGACACTGCAAAGCAAAGACTCAATAAGCAATATTTACAGAGCCCTTACAACTGCCTTAAAGCGTCGATAATGTGACGAGACCGAGGCCCAAAGATGGTTTGCACTGTTATCCCAAAGACCGAAAGATCATGAAAAAAATGAAAATTAAAATACGACTTTTATTTACCCCGTACAGATATTCGTTTACAATATCATACAATATCATACATCTCAATCATAATACAGTACAAGCACATGGAACAATACACATCATAAAACTGTATGCACCTTAGCCTATAGATAGACTCTATGTTGTTGCAAGTTTGATTTATCTTGATTCGGTTTATACTTTGTCACAACCAAAAAATTAAAAACACATCCAAAAAATACCAGAACCATTTTGTTGGACGTACCCTGAGCAAGTTATTGTTGGACATAAGTTCGCAGTGGTGCGCTGTCGGCATGAACATAGCATCTTGACATTTGATGTGTGCTAAATTTCACCTACATAAAATTTGAACCGCTGAAGTTTGAAATTAGGTACACTTTAGTATTAAATTAGCCAATGCAAAGATTTTTTTTCCAAAGCCACATCACTTTTATGTGTATGTAGGCGAAGAGCCAGAGGCAGGGGAGGGGGCAAGGGGTCCTAAAAACTCCGCACTATATAAAGGACCATGAATTGCTTATGAAAGTATATTCGGGAACTATCTAGAAACGGCAGACAGTATTTCAAAAACCTTTATTTTCTAAGTATTGAGCGTAACTTCAAGTCCATCAAGACCATTTCCACTGAGAATTAGATGTGATAATATTATAATGTTATGACAGATGCTAATTGTATTGAATCTGAAACAAACATTTTCAGTGTGTAACAATAGCCGTCACTATCATCATTATTGTCACATTGATATAATTGTTAACACTATCATTTTCGGCCTGTAAGTAAACTGAGATATGATAAATTACGTGTACTTAGGAAAGATGTAAAACAATAAGATCACATTACAGAACACT